>MU705101.1:67299-111265 GCA_026770625.1 Nicotiana glauca
CATTATACATTCTTGGACTGATTATCATTACAAGCATTCACGTGGACAATAAGTCTGAAATACTACTTCATTTTTTTCATTCCAATTTGAGGTTACATCAGTGAATTCGAGCATGTACTTGGAAATGAGATACAATGAAGGAGAAGAGTAAGTCAGCAGCAACAGATACCAGTAATCCCAACAACAACACAACAATAACAACAGCAACAACAATGGAACAATAACAGACAACTAGTACAGCACCCAATCAAGACCAAAATAAGACCCAGTAACACCACAGTAACACCACACCCCAAACTAATCCTGGAAAGCCTCAACTGAACCTCTAAATACTGGAAAATCAGCCAGAAAACACTACTGACCCCATGTAAACTCAAGTTCAAACCAAAACTGAAAAATGCGAATAGAGCTGCCGGAAATCAGGTTCAATCTACAGCTACTCAATGGAACAATAGGTTTATAGAGTTTTAGGACTTTTAGTTTTCTAAAACCCTTTCTTGACTGACCAAGAAGAGAACCAAGAGAGAATAAGAACTGATTTCAAATGTCTGACCTCTGAAATGAATCCAAAAGCCAACTGAAGACTGATTAAAGCTTTGAAGAAAATGCTCTCAACACTCACCCTTTTCAGATTCAAAAACCAGCCCCTGAACTCTGCCCAAACTTCCCTTATTTATATCCCAAAACATACCCCTTGCTACCCTTGAAACACTCAAAAACCTCAGGCCAACATCTGCCCATCCCCTCTTAAACCCTATTACTACATGTTTTGTTTTCCTTTAATGCATTTGTTCCCCACTACCATATGTCTTGTTTTATTAATTAATTCTAATGTTATGGGTCTATTATAGTATTCAATTACTCCCCATAAACCATCCCATGCTATTATGTTTCCCAAACCACCATTACTAGACAAAACATTAATTTAATGGTACCTAAGTACCCTTACTGTCATGCCACTTATTCAAACCATTTTTCCAACTTTTCTATTCCCAAATCACCCCTGAAACTCCTGAACTATTATCCTACATGAGCCCCCTTTTAATCTATATTAAACCTTTCAACTCTAATCGTATTCAAACTTAACTAAACTGATTCCTCATTAACCACCAAACTACAACAGCTATAACCAATTCAACTTACCAAACCAGTCAGTAATTTAAGATAGAAACTCATATCAAATTAAATGGCATCAAAATAGAGGTAATGAGCTAATCATATTGGGAACTAATCATAATCAACCTAGACAAAATGAACGAGCAGGGAACCAACAGTATGATGAATCAACAAAGAGCAGGGGATCAAACAATACACACATTGAAATAATACTATCAGAAACAGCTTGGAATAGTCCTAGTTTGCACAAGAGACTTACTGATACTTGCCTAACTCGGAATTCCAGAAATACAAAAAAGAAGCAATAATCCAGAATAAAACAAACAAATAGGTGAATTGGACCATACAGTTTGACACAACTAGGAGGGGTATAGGGGATTCGAGTAGTCTCGAACAAAAACAAAGAGCTATAAGAAAACTAACTAATCGACGAAGCTATTTAAATCGATTCAGCAATTATAACAATGACAATCGACAACAAACAGAAACAATGATGAAACTTGACCAAATAAAAGGTCTGATGGAGAAGGAGGAAAGTAATGAACAAAGGACGAATTACAATGAAAAGTAAATAGGTAAACAACAACAAAAATGGAAAATAAAAGAAAAATAGAAGAAATACCTCGGACTCAGAAACCAAATGGACTCCGTTCAGTCGAAGCTTTGACTCGAACTTTTGACTTATGTTTGAAGCCGAAACGGACCTTAATCGAGTGTTCTCAACTGAGAACACACGATTAAGGCCGTCTACGATCTCAAATTTTTCTTTTTGGACCGATTTCCCCCTTTTTTTTCTAGGATTTGTTCTTTAGATTTGTTATTTGACAAGTTTTAACGGGATTTGAACAAAACTGGGGTGTGATTTGGGACGAGGGTGGTCAGGTGGTTGACCGGTGTGATTTTGGGGTCAAGTGAACAGGCTAAGGTTTAGGACGAGGATCTTTGATCGAAGATTTGAGAAGATCGATGATGATTCGAGGAAAAAGGGGTAGGGATTTGGAAAGAGGAAGGCATGGAGGTTCAGTGGTGTTATTTGGGTGGCCGGCGGCATCGTTACCGCCGGGTTTCAGGCGAAGGGGCACGAGGGAGGCTAGGGTTTAGTGGGGTTCGTTTCAGTCTCTGAGAGAGACGATAGAGTGGGTTTGGTTTTGGGGGGGGGGTTGGGTAGGAGATTAGGTTTATATACCAGGGGGAAAATGATCCTGGCCGCTTGATCAACCGAGATCAACGGCCAGGATTGATCACTTAGAAGGGAACGGCGTCGTTTGGGGTAAACATGCGGGAGACCGGTTTGGGGAATGGGTCGAGTCAGGGAATGGGTAAGGGAGATGGGTTTCGAGCCGTTGGATCGTGATCAATGGACGGCTGAGATCTCTTGGCCATGGAGCGGCGTCATTTTGGACGTCTGTATTGCCAGGACAATTGGACTGGGTAAAGGGGGTGATTTGGGCCTGATTTTAATCTCAATTTTTGGCCCAGATCCGATTTTCTTTTATTTCATTTTGTTTTCTTCTATTTATCTATTTTTTAATTCCTAATTTAAAAACCAAAATCCTAGATTAAATCAATAAAATCAAAATTAACTTAAAATACTAATCAACTGCTAATAATAATTATCACACAAAATTAAACACCAATTAAAATGAAATCACACAATTTGGACATCAAATGCTAAAAATGCAAAGTACATTATTTTTTGTGATTTTTATTTTTGTAAAACAAGCTTAATTACTCAATATTTTGTGTTTTTGTTAATTAAAATAAATAAACATGCACAGACAAATATAAAAAATACAAGAGAAATAACACAGAATTCACGACAATTGCAAACAAACAAAACTATTTTATTTTGCATTTTTTGGGAGTAATTCTCGTATAGGACAAAAATCACGTGCTCACACACCTTAATCTCATATCTCCCTCCTTTCCCTCATTTGTGTTGATAGTTCCCACTTAACCTCAAACTTGATTCTCCCTCACTTACATATACAAAGCATATTACCCCTCACCTTTCACCTACATACTTCTTTTCCCCATTTTGGCATCATTAAAAAGAACAGGTAATTAGCAAAACAAAGAGCACAAGCAGGTAATAAGTATAAAGAAGTCTAACACAACTTGCTCATGCCACATATGTGTACATAGCATGACAGAAAAGAGAAACCAGAGGAACACAATAGTGTACTTGCAATGAAAGAGAACTATTTTATTAATGTTTACCATGGACCAAGCAAGTCAGGAGCATTAATGGTTAAGTTCAACATGTTATCACAAAAACAAGTAAGCAAAAGTAAAACAGCAGCCACAGGATTTTGGAGCAAAAATAGTTGGACACTAAGGGGATCCTAGGGGACACTAGAGGAAGGAGGCTTGGAGGAAAAGACAACAATGGTTTTGAGAACCAGGTCCAGTCTAGCATTTGCAGACAGTTGTTCTTCAAGTAATTGAGCCCGAAGTCTATCATTTTCCTTTGTCAGTCGTGCAATTTCCTCATTGACAGAATCAGGTCCTTAAGCTGCTTGACTGAGCTGAGTTTCTAGTATGGCATTTCTAGCCCTCAACCTTCTGATCTCCTCAGAAGCTACATTTTGAGCGTTGATCAACTTAGAAATGGTCGAGATGCTTCCACTTCCACCGACTCTTTCTACACATTCACATTCTTCTAGAGTGGTCTTAGAGAAGGTTTGATTGCGTGTACCTACTTTGGGATTCCCCAATAGGACATTATAGAATCTAAACACCTGAGTAAGGAAAAAGCCATATGGTAATACATGATTTCCACCTTTAAAGTTTGCCACCTTTTGCATGTGGTCCATCATGATTTCTGGCAGATTAATTGGGACAAACTCATCAAGCGATTCCGTTAAGACCATATCCGACTTTGTAGCAATAGACCACCTCTCAGAATGATGTAAGAGTGCCTTATTGACTCATTCAAAGAGAAGCTGATATTCAGGAATTAATACCTTCTTATGCACATGTGTCCCCCTACTAAATAACTTGCTCTTTCACGATTGCTCTCCTAAAATTGACACCACAAACACCTTTGACCGAGGACATCCATTCACATAGGATTCTGAGAATCTTTCCAAATGTTGAAGCATCGAGTACAATGTCTACTCCATTTACTAGCGCACAAATGTGATCTCCTCAACAGTGAAGAGAGATGTGTAGAAGCTCTGCACTGAATCTTCGTACACCAGAGGAATGCTTTCCTGAAACAAGTGCTCCTATTGATGAACCTCAACGATCTCCAGAATTTGCCTCATACCTGCCATCTCAAAAATTGTTGGGTCAAATGTACGAGCCCACAGGACTTTTTGAGTTCTTAGTATTTGCTTCCAAAGACCTCTATCACTGGACATTTTACTTAGAGCACCAGGTTCTCTAACGGTTTCCCCTTTTTATTTTCTAGATCCTTCAACAGATTTTCCTTTCCAGCTTGCTAACCCCTCAATATCATCTTCAGACATGGCTTTCTCTGCTTGACTTCTTTTAGATTTGCCATTGTACTTCACGGATGACCCTTTCTGTTCCTCAATAGTTTCATCGGATGCCTTCTCTCTAGGCTTTTGAACTTTCATAAAGTGTTGTACTAAAGAACCAGGTTCCCTGGGAGCTTCTTTGTCTAACTAGTTTACATACACACTCTTATAAGTGGCAAAATCCTTTGGATTCATTTTCCTCTTTTTCCTTGACTTGACACTCCTCTTACTTTTATGCATTGTGGATTTAAAACTCTCTTGTTGTGGAGACCTGAGAGTGGGTGATTTGGAGGAAGATTTTACAAGCTTGTTGGAATGATCAGGAGGTGCAAGATCGAGTTTACATGGAAGAGAATCAGGTTCATTAGAAGTTTTTTTTGAGAATATATCATGAGTCAGGGACTCGAGGAGTGTTGTGGTTCCTACGTCGTCTAGGGATGGAATTTATTCCCTCTGGAACTCAGACGAGAGATATGCTCTTTCATTCATCAGACTCTCAGCAGCTATAGCCATGATGTTATGTGTTGCTTCCTTTTCTGATGACTCCTTGAGAGTCACTGAGTCCAACATGGAGTAGTTCAGATACTGATCAGGATCATCCTCTAGGGCTTTTGACACTTGAGGAGTAACACCTCCTGACTGTTCTTTTATAAGATCATAGGAGTGACCAGACATAAGATTCTCAAAATGATGGTAAGCAGGGTTTATCAGAAAAGAGAAAATTGTAGGAATGGAGGAGGACTCAGGACTGGTTAGGGTGGTAGAAGGCGTGAAGTAGTAACATTCTGGGGATGAGTTCGAGGATAATAAAGAAGTGGGAGCGGTGTCAATGGTGGGGGAATGAGATGATTGTTCGATCTCTATTAGATGAGTACTTGGTAGACGAGTAGAGAGAGAGAGATGAAGAGAAGATCCCAGCTGTACAAAGTAGATGAAGGTTAATGACTTGTTGTGAGAGAGAAAGAGAGTTTTATTGGAAGAAGGGCTAATGATGAGTGGAGAGTGAAATAGATTCTGAATAGTTCTAAAAATAGCGGTAGGTTTGTGGGAAAGTGTTACACCCCATGTATTCGTACGTGGAAGTACGCCACAAGTAAATTGACGTAAGTTCGGGAATGAGATTTATTTTGGATTTATGATTATTATGCTATCTCAAACAAGTAATGAGTAAATTCGCGAAGGTAAGAAGGTAAGCAAATCTAAAAAAGTGAATTTTGTCGAAATTTGGCATTTTGGGATAAAATACGGCCTAAGCTATAATACCCGGTATTTATGGACTAGTACCAAACAAGGTACCACATGGACATGATAGTAAGTTGTATAAGGTATGTAAAAAGTGACAACATTTCAAGTAAGTAGGAATAATTTTTAATTTTGTAGGTAATTAATTAATTACTGGGTAAAAGGATATTACCCAGTTAACTAATAAGTGGATAATTTTGGACAAGGCTTATAAAATATTAACGTGGCAGCACCTCCTTTTACCCCTTTGATAACCCTTGAATAAGATTAGGAGGTGGCATATTCACAAGATTTATGTGACACCAAGCTTAATCGTGGGGACCACCTAAAAAAGTATTGAATGATAACTACAATGTCTTATGAAAGAATTTCAAACACTTTTCCATAACTTCAACGTAATTTCTCTTCAAGCTTTTATTAAGAATGACCATCTTGATCTCTTCAAATTTCAACAAGACCTTCTATACGTTTTTTTAACATTATTTTCTAAAGATTCTTTAATATAAACATGTACTACTTTTATATTACATAGAGGAATAGGTCAGATTACAACTCAACCCAATGGAAAAAAAATTACATATAGAAACAAACTTGAAATACTCTCTTCTTCAATATCTATCTCAAAGTTTATCTGCATATTGGAAAAAAAATAAGTCGATTTTCTAGTGTTAAAGAACAATACCAAGGAAAAATAATTCTCGTTTTCTAAGGAGAACTGAATGACTCAACTTGAACAGTTCCTTAGGCTACTACTTATTGTTCCAAAGGAAACTTCATACGTCAAATATCACGAATCTTTGGTGAACAAAATGACCACACATCACAAAGATTATTACACGGTCAAATGGGCAGCAGCGCACGAACATATCTTGTCATTTTTCAATCCAGTTTGGTTAAGCCCTTTGGAAAATGCATACTTATGGGTCACTGGCTGGAAGCAATCAATGGCCTTTCGCCTAGTTGTTGCTAATTCCGAGTTGAGTGGTGAACAGGTATATTAAGGCACTTCTTTCTTTCTTTTGGCATGATCTAATGTGAAATGAATACGCTATTTCATAATGAATCTACTCCTAGCAACTAAGGTTGTCCATGTTAGTTGTTCTTTCCGTACAAAGTTATTCTAAGAAAGTATATATGATCCGTAAGTCCTAGTGAAGTTAATATTGAGGGTATGTATGTCCATAATGTTCTTAAGTCACTCTAAAAGGTTTAGAACATGATTCCATGAGTCGATCATGCATTATATATATGTATCTATTTTACTCTACCAAGCCGCGCTATAGTTGGTCGGGTACAGCACGTATTGTGCAACCACTGATCAGTTGGGTTTACCGAGCTCCACGTGGCCGGATATGATTCTACCGAGCCTTATAATGGCCGGGTATATTTTTACCGAGTCCTCTTTGAGACCGGGTACGATATAATGATGATGATGCCCACAGAGGCGAATGTTTTTAAACGTTTATATATATATATATATATATATATATATATATATATATATATGTATTATGCATTTCATGTCAGTAGTCCCCAAAGGCACTCAGATGTTACAGGTTGTAGCTCCTCTATCTCTATTTACATTACTGTTCTTATTTATGCTTTCTTGCCTTACATACTCAGTACTTTATTCGTACTAACGTCCCTTTTGCCTGGAGACGCTGCGTTTCTTGCCCGCAGGTTCCGATAGACAGGTCGAGAGCCCTCCAAGTAGGCTATCAGCTCACGGAAGATATTGATGCGCTCCATTTGCTTCGGAGTTGCTTGTTTGGTTAGTATGATTTAGATGTGTATTGTTTGGTATGACGGGACTCTGTCCCGAACTTTATGACATTTATGTACTCTTAGAGGCTTGTAGACATATATCGTGTACGTGAAAGATTGTACGGCCTTGTCCGCCTATGTTTTGAGTTTATAAATGATCATGTTGGCCTATTAGGCCCGTATGTCACATGTATATGATGATGTAATAAGAACGATACGTTACGTTGGTACTCGGTTGAGTGAGGTACCGGATGCTCGTCGCGGCCCATCGGATTGAGTCGTGACAGAAAGTGTTACCGTGCAGAGGGGATGAAATGATTTGAAAGACAAGACATGATACGCAGACTTTGAAAAGTCTGATGATGTGGCAGTTGAGTTAATTTTGTTAAATACAAAAAAAAATTGTTTTTGAGAGGGCATGCAGAATAAGCATATTACTACTACCTGAGGTACAGGTGGCTGATGCCAGATCATTTTTTTTTGAAATGGTTATAACAACTCCTCTCTTCGCAGTTTATAACTGTACTATTAGCTTCTATTATCGTCATACGTGTATACCTACAATGGTATTGATGTGAGTTAAGCTTGGTCCGAAAACACTTTAGCTACCTTTACCTGACGGTGTCTTACATATCCGCCTGATGGAGGATCAGGTTCTTCATTAGACGTTTGTGATACCATTTTCACCTTGATTGATCTAGAATATTCTCTACTCAAGGCTTTGATACATATATCTGGAATTTGGTCTTCTATTCTGCAATACTTTCCACAAATCAAACCCTTTTTCATATTGTCCCTTAGAAGATGATCTCACCTTTCAATGTGCTTGATCCTCCTGTTTTTTTTTTTAATTCTTCTTCAGTTGTTGATGAGGCCATTGAGTTTTGATTCCTTGTCTCCCAAAAGATGAGGCATGAATCATGACAAATGAACCGTTCTAGAATTGCTTTTCTTTCCCAAAAAAAAACTGCAAAGTTACCATCATCATAGCTAACAGGATTAAAAGCACTTTCATCTGAGGGGTAACACAGGACCAGGTCCTGAGTTCCTTTAAGGTATTTCAAACTTTTATGGACAGCCTTCAAGTAGGATTCCTACGGACTTACACTTTGGATTTTATTCTGGAGTGGAGATACAGAAGGGACTAAAGAAAAAAAATTCCTTTTTTAAAAGATTGCACGCTTATCTAACTCTAGAATAAAAAAAGGTGATTCACTTGTCACGCATATATGAGCCTTTGGTTTTCTAATTTGAGACAGAAGTTTGATTGATGAGGGAGATTTGGAGGTTGATTTGATTTCCCATACTTCGTGTTCTGTTGCTTGTGGAGTGCCATGAGTTGCATCTATACTCTTCCTTCAGCTTCAGTGGTAGTAGGTTGCATACCATGTTCTTTGTGAGACGTGGATGATGATGTCGCGTTGTCTTTCGCCAGTCTCCTTCATCTTACACATTTTATCATCCTCCCTATTTGAAGCCTCACATATTTCCCGGACACCAGAATTGGTTCATCATATTGATCACCACCATTTCTTTCTTGGCAAGAGAAGGTGTCTTGTGAATACCCCATGAGCACCTCCTACCATTTAGTGTGCCCTTTGTTGGCAACTTTGAGGCCTTATTTTGTGGATTGTACCCCAGAAGGGTTCCTTCACTCGTCTTTTTGCATTGAGCTTCCCAAGTTGATCCTTCATGTTGTCAACAACATGGCATTTTCTTCTATTTGGCAGCTTATGGTGGGTTTTGATTCAGGAGGCACCTAATCAGACACATGTTCTCCAAGTAAAAAGCAGTATTTACTGCTTTTTCCTGGAATTTCTTGGTGATTTCGTAGTTGATGAGCATTGTCTATGCAGCATTTTCAGTCTAGTTCTTTCTTTCAGCAACACCATTTTGTTGTGGAGTCCTTGGTGTTGAGAAATTGTGCGTGATCCCTTTTTCCCCCTTCTCTTTTTGTTTACGCTTGAATCCGTTTGGCAAGAACCATTAACTCTCGAGAGTCTCCTCCTTTGTTTTGTGAACTCATGTCAGGTGACACTTTTTTTTGGACTATGGACCAGGTTCTACTGAGTTAATTTATTCGGAGGTGAGAAGCTTGCATATACCAATCTTTCATGCCAAGGTTCCGACTTCACTCATCTCATACCACCAGCTTGTGGCGATTCATAATTAATCGGAGTGCATGTTCTTGTTTCCTTTGTCCACTGCGACCACTTTGCTAGTTATCAGATTAGTGACTGTACTTTTCAGGCTAGTCACATAGTACACGCTCCCACTTGAGTGCCAAAAGAACCTTTCCAACTTTACATTCACCGAGAATGTACCCTCTACTTCCCTTTTTTTAGGATACATTCCCTTCCTGTAGGGCTTTCAGTGAGAAGAATTCCAAGATGCCTTCAGTTACATGATTTAGGCATCCAAGTCCATCATTCATTGCATTCTACTTCCTCTCACTGTTCCCTACACATGCAAATCATGGGTTAGATTTAGGAACCCAAACTAGTTTGGGTCCCTTGTTATGAGAGAAAGGATGAATAAGGGCTTTCCTAGTCCATGCAAGCAACATCCGTTTCTTGCGAATGGTACCTGGTCCCTTGTTGGTAGTCACTTTATCAATAAACACTTTGTTTTTTTGAACAGACTGAACCCTGGCTTGGCAATTTTCTTTAAAGTGCCCATTGTTTCCACAGTGGGTACATAGCCAGTTATCAGGAACAATTACATACTTGCTGTGAGGGTTGTAATTTTTCTCCCTTTGAAACCCGATGCCCTGCATGTTTCCACTGTTGTTGAGATACATGGCAGTGACAGCATCTGAGGACCACGTCCACTTCAGAGACTTCTCAAGATCCACTCTCACTTTCTCCAATTCAGCTTGAAGTTGCTGATTCTTCTCGAGTTCACTACATAGACTGGTTTTTACAACATTCAATTCATTTTCAAGATTGATGTGTGTCTCACTAGCTACTCCCTTCCCTTTCCCAAACATCACATTCCTATGTTCTCTATTTAGCCTTTCAATGGTTTCCTCTAGATCGGTGCATATCACTAAAAGGCCATCTCTCTCTTGTTCAATATTTGCAATTTTTTCTTCTAACGTGTGTTTCTCATTGTTAAGACCTTCTATTGTTTCTTTTGGATCAACAACTACTACAATTAGGTCGTATCTCTCATTTTCCACACTAGTTATTCTTTCATTCAAGGCCTCCTTTTCTTTTTCAAGATTAGCTATAGTCTCATCTCGGTCCACTACACATACCACTAGATCATCTCTAGATTGCTTTGCCTCTCTTAGTTCTATGGTCATGATCTCCTTATCATTTATAAGGCTATAATAGGCATCAATTAGGACATTAGATAAATAGCTTAGATTCTTAGAAGAATAGGATTTCAGATTTCTTTGAACATCCTGGAAGTTTACCTCATCGTCTTCGTCTTCTTCATCATCATCATCTGACTGAGCCATCAGCACAAACAATGAGTTGTACTTTGTTGCTTCAGTTTCCACTGCCATCATGGAACTATTTTCTGCATCTGATTCCCTTTCGAATTCACTCGAGGAGTCTCCCCAAGCAGCAAGAGCCTACTTAACAATATTGTCTGCAGTACCCTTTTGATTGAATCTTTTATCTGGAACCAAGTTCTTTTTTCCTACTTTGTCAGGATTTTGCTTGTATTACTCATGTTTCGTGAGTGGGTAGTCTTTGATGAAATGTCCTAAGTTTCCACATCTGTGACAAAGATCGTTGTACTTTTTTTACTTGAACTGCCCTACTTGGTATACCACCATTTCTTCGAACCATCTTTTGAAATCTCTTAGCGAGATAGGCCATGCCACTATCTTCATCACTTGAATCACTGCTTTCAGCCTTAAGCACCAGGTTCTTTTCCTTCTTAGGCTCTCTTCTTTCACTGTCTTTCTTTCTTTTCATCTCGTATGTCTTCAGATTATCAATCAAATCATCCATGGTCAGAGTCAATAGATCTTTAGCTTCAGTGATGGCATTTACCTTACTTTCCCAAGACCCAGGTAGGACACTGAAGATTTTCCTTACAAGCTTGTTTCTGGGAATGACATCTCCAAGTGAATGAAACTCATTTATTATGGAGGTGAATCTAGTGTGCATATCTTGTATAGACTCATCATCCTTCATCCTAAAGATCTCGTATTCTGTGGTGAGCATGTCAATATTGGATTGCTTGACCTGAGTGGTTCCTTCGTGAGCGGTTTGCAACGCCTCCCATATTTTTTCGGTAGTGTCACAAGCTGAGACTCTATTGTACTCATCAGGTCCTATGCCACACATCAAGATTTTCTTGGCACGATAGTTCTTTTCTACAGCTTTTCGGTCAATGTCGTTGTACTCTTTTCTGGCTTTCGGCACCATTTGTCCCGTTTCTTCAATCTTATTCATGTCAACATGTGGACCATCAAAAATAATGTCCCACAGTTCTGAATCTTCTGCCTTCATGAAATCATGTATGCGAGTCTTCCAACAGCCATAGTATTGACCATTAAATCTGGGAGGTCTATAGGTTAATTGTCCTTCTTCAAAGTATGGTGGAGCAGCCATTAAGGATCCTTCCTAGGTGTTATCCTGATAGGAGAAACCCGCTCTGATACCAATTGTTAACTTATATGAGTCTACCAAACTATAGAGTACCTGGTCCTCTATGAGATGATGCCTAGAATTCAGTAACGACTGAAAGTAAAGAAGGCAAGCGATTTTCTACGTGAAAAAATCCCACACAAGGGGATCAAAAAACCACGACCTACTCTTGTAGGCTTTTAACTCCACTAACTTGCAATCTGCCTGTTAAATCCACTTTGCAAAACCCTACTGCAAAGACTTCAAACTAACTTGTGATGCAACCACCACAAGCCACTTTGCAAAAACCCTATTGTAAAGACTTCAAACTAACTTGTGATGCAACCACCACAAGTCACTCTATAACTATCCTAGTTACAAAGGCTTTAAACTTATGACTATCTCTAGTCACAACATAAACTCAGAAGTTTACGAATTTTGGTTCGTTCCTAAGACAATGCTTCTAAGAAAGCAAACTAGGAAATACAATGAAGAGCAAACAATAAAATTACAACTCAACTACGGATATACATAAACTCATTAAGAAGTTGATCCTTAGTGGAGTTGTCTTCTTGTTCTTGACACACCAGTGACTTCAATGCAGGATGAACATTGTTATGCTTGAGAGAATATCACTGAATGCACAAAGAATGGTGTGTATTGCACCAGGTTGTTTTATCACAAAGATAGCACAATGGATAGTGATGTCAACTCTTAGTGTACGCTTCTTCCCAATGAGAAGTGAATGTTTTACAGTCTGCACAACCACTTCTGGGCAGTTGCGTTCCAGCTGGATAGTGGACTTTGTACTTCTTGTCAAGACACACCAACAGACTAGGTCCTAGTTGTGTTCCTCTTCTGTGACAGCTGCTAGATGGTCACTTTCTTCTGCTATGTTCCAGCTGTGTATTTGACTTGTACTTCTGTCAGAGAAACCTAAAGAACCAGGTTACCAGGTCCCTGTTGTGTTCCTCTTGTTCATCCATTTGTTGATTTTCATACTTCAACAAGGTCACATGAAGTGTATACCCTGTGGGCCAGGTTGCCAGGTTCTCCATCTGGTTCTTCACGACAAGTTTGTTAAATTATCAAAACATAAGACACATAAGGCCAAGACATTAAAAACCCATCAGTAATAATGTTTTCAAGAGGATGAGAGATTTTTTGTCTCCAGTTAGACATCTGAGGTTCATTTGTAGAGAATGTAGGTGCATTTAGCTGGTTTTCCTGTGTTCTTCTCTCAGGTGCTAGTGGAGTGCCCTGGACTGCATCAACCATTCTTTCTTCAGCTTCAGTGGTTGTAATTGAAGTACCTGGTTCCATTGAAGATGAGGTAGTATTGTCTTCACTCAACTCTTTTACTTGGCTCATCATATCAGCCTTTCCATTTTTCATGTCAATGACTTCACCAAGGACTATTAAGGGTTCGCCGTCTTTATCCTCTTCTGCACTCTTCTCACAGGACGGATAAGACTCATTAAAAATAATATGAACACTTTTCTCAACATATTAAGTCCGCTTATTGTATATTTTTACGCTTTGCTTTGAGAAGAGTAGCCTAGAAATATTCCTTCATCACTCTTGGCATAAAATTTTCCAAGCTGATCCTTTCCATTATTAAGAACATAGCATTTGCAACCAAATGTTCTTAGGTGAGTCAACTTGGGTTTCCTTCCATTCAACAACTCATATGGGGTTTTTTTCAGGAGTGATCTGATCATGCACATGTTCACCAAGTAGCAAGCAGTGTTGACTGCTTCAGCCTAGAAGTTCTTTGCAATTCCATTGTCGATTAGCATTGTTCTTGCCATTTCTTCAAGAGTTCTGTTCTTCCTTTCCACTGCTCCAATTTGCTGGGGGTTTCTGGGAGCTGAGAAGTTGTGAGTGATGCCATTTTCATTGCAAAGCTAATCAAATTTGGCATTGTCAAATTCTGTTCCATGATCTGATCTAATGCATGCGACTCTAGATTCCATCGTCACCTAGATTTTCTTCACAAAGGCCACAAACACTTCAAAGGTTTCATCTTTGGTTCTAAGAAACAGAGTCCATGTGAATCTGGAGTAGTCATCCACTATCACAAAAATGTATCTTTTTCCTCCCCTGCTTTGTACTCTCATAGACCACATAGGTCCATATGTAGAAGCTCGAGTGGCTTTGAGGTGCTCATACCCCTTTTAGACTTAAAAAGGACTTCACATGTTTTCCTCTAGCACAGGCATCACAAACTTTTTGTACCTTGAACTTTGACATGGGCAGACCATGGACCAGGTCCTTCTGAATTAGTTTGTTCAGAAGAGAGAAGCTTGCGTGCCCCAATCTTCTGTGCCAGAGTTCAGCATCATCATCAACAACTTTCAGACAACTCAGATCACCGCTTTGTAAGGACTCAAAATCAGCAACATAAATGTTCTTGTATCTCTTGGCCACAAGTACCAATTCACCAGTTACCAGATTAGTAATTGTACATATCTTAGACAAGAATTACACCTTGTTTCCTTTATCACAGATCTGAGAGACACTCAAGAGACTGTACTTAAGACCATTGACATAGTACACATTTTCAATAGAATGAGTGAGTGCCTTCTCGACTTTTTCAACTCCAAGAACGTATCCCTTTTTCCCGTTGCCAAAGGATATACTCCCTCCTTGCAGGGCTTTTAGTGAAAGAAAGCCCATGCTGTTCCCAGTCATGTGCTTTGAACATCCACTATCCATGAACCATTGTTGACCGCTTCCTTTCATTGTTCCCTCTTTTTTGTCATCGTCTTCATCATTATCTAATTAGGCCATCAAAGCAAGAGTTGATTCATATTCATTTTTCTCGCTTTCAACTGCCATCATAGAATTATCACCAGCATCAGTTTCATCATCAGACTCACTCGAGGACTCCCCCCATGCTGCAAGAGCTTGTTTCACCACATTGTCAGCAGGTCTCTTTCTTTTGAAGTCCTTGAGAGGAACCAGGTTCCTCTTAGTTGCTTTTTAGGGGTTGTACTTGGAGTATTCTTGCTTCATGAGAGGACAGTCTTTGATGAAGTGCCCAGGCTTTTCACACTTAACACGGAGATCATAGGTTTTTGGTTTGTTAGAGTTGTCCCTTTTTAGCATTTCTCCATTTCTTCTGACCATCTTTTGAAATCTTTTAGTTAAGTAAGCCATGTCACTGTCCTCCTCACTTGAGTCATTGCTATCAACTTTGAGTACCAGGTTCTTTTCTTTCTTTGGTTCTCTTCTTTCACTGTCTATCTTCCTCTTCATCTCGTAGGTCTTCAGATTTCCAACCAGCTCTTCTATGGTCAGCTCCTGCAAGTCCTTTGCTTCAGTGATAGCATTCACCCTGCTTTCCCAAGAGCTAGGCAGAATACCGAGCATTTTCCTCACTAGCCTGTTCCTAGGATTGGTTTCACCAAGTGAGTGTAATTCATTTATGATGGAAGTGAATTTTGTGTACATATCTTGAATAGATTCATCATCCTTCATCCTGAAGAATTCATACTCGGTAGTGAGAATATCGATCTTAGATTGTTTTACTTGGGTGGTTCCCTCATGAGCTGTTTGCAAGGCTTCCCATATCTCCTTAGCAGTGTCACAGACGGAGATTCTATTGTATTTGTCAGGTCCTATTCCACATACCAAAGTTTTCTTGGCACGAAAATTCTTCTCCACAGCTTTCTTGTCTGCGTCGGTGTATTCTTTACTGGTTTTTGGCATTGAGAATGGAAGTTCTTCAAGTACCTTTGTTGGGACATAAGGACTGTCACATATGACATCCCATAACTGAGAATCCCAGCTATGATAAAGTCATGCATTCTTGTCTTCCACAACCCATAGTATTGTCCATTGAACCTGGGTGGTCTGTATATAGATTGACCTTCTTCAAAATTTGGTGGAGAAGCCATAAGGATCCTTCCTAGATGTTAGCTTGATAGGAAGAACCTGCTCTGATGCCAATTGTTAGATTGTATGAGTCCACAAATAGTAGAGTACCTGGTCCTCTATATGCTTGTGCTGAGAATTCTAATGAAACAGTAAGTAAATCAGACACGAGATTTTTACGTGGAAAAATCCCAACTCAAAGGGACAAAAACCACGACCTACACCTGTAGGCTTTCAGCTTCACTAACTTGTAAACACCTATTACAAGCCACTTTGTAATGACTCCATTACAAATAATTCAACTCAACTAACTTGTGATACTCTTACCACAAGCCCCTTTGTCACTCTCTAGTTACAAAGACTTTAATTTATGACTAAACCTAGTCACAACATAAACTCAGAGAGTTTACGGATTTTACAAGAGGGTTCCTAATCAACGTTTTTGGCTAAGCAGTTTAGGAAATACAATAAGAATAATCACAAAGTTACAACTCAACTAGGACAACAAAATACTAACTTTAGGAACTGGTCCGTAGTAGCATTTAACTTTGTTCTTCAAGCTCTTGAGAATTTTGTTCACTGTTTTGCAAAAGGCTTGAATGAATCAGATCAAGTATTCAAGTGATGTTTTGATATAAAATCCTTGTTGATACACCTTGATGACATCACTTGAAATGATGTAAGCACTTTAGTTGGTCAAAAGATAAGTGGCTACTGGAAACAGTGCAGTGCAGGCAGAAATAGTGCAGGCAGTCACGTCACTTCCAGTTGTGTCCAATTGACTTCGTACTGCTATGAGGGAACCACATAGGTATCAGGTCCTTGTTTGGTTCTCTATCTCATGAAGCTATAGCAGTTCACATTTAGCTGGAATTCGTTAACTTGCAGTGTAGCCCAAGTGTGTCAGGTTCCTTATTTGGTCCTTGACAGTAAGTTTGTTAGATCATCAAAACATAAGGCAAAGACAATGAAAACCTATCAAAAATAACCTCAGCCTCATCAGTATTGAAGGGGAACCAGAAAGCCTTAAGGGGTTGTTGTCCCATACTAGAAAAGAACTAGTGGATGAAAGCCATGCAAGAAGAGATGGAATCTCTACAGAATAATGGATCGTACAAGCTGGTTAAACTTCCAAAAGGTAAAAGGCCACTCAAATACAAACGGGTCTTTAAACTCAAGAAAGATGAAAATGGCAAGTTGGTAAGATACAAAGCTCTATTAGGTGTAAAAGGATTCGAATAGAAGAAAGGTATTGATTTTGACAAAATTTTCTCACCAGTTGTCAGAATGACTTTTATTCGAACAATTTTGAGCTTAACATCTAGCCTAGATCTTGAAGTCGAGCAGTTGGACGTGAAAACTGCATTTCTTCATGGAGATTTGGAAGAGGAGATTTATATGGAGAAGCCAGAAGGATTTGAAGTAGCTGAAAAGAAACACATGGTGTGCAAATTGAATAATAGTATTTATGGGTTGAAGCATGCACCAAGGCAGTGGTACAAAAAATTTAACTCATACATGAAAAGTCAAACTTACATGAAGACCTATTTTGATCTATGTGTATACTTCAAAAGATTTTCTGACAACGACTCTATTATTTTGTTGTTTTATGTGGATGACATCTTAATTATAGGAAAAGACAATGAGCTGATTGAAAAGTTGAAGGGAGATTTCTCCAAGTCATTTGATATGAAAGTCTTGGGCCAGCACAACAAATTTTAGGGATGAAAATAGTTCGAGAGCGAACAAGCAAAAAGTTGTGGCTGTCTCAAGAGAAGTACATTGAACGTGTACTGGAACGTTTCAACATGAAGAGTGCTAAGCCAGTTAGCACACATCTTGCTAGTCATCTGAAGTTGAACAAAAAGATGTGTCCTACAACAAATGAGGAAAAAGAGAGCATGACCAGAGTTCCTTATTCATCAGCAGTTGGAAGCCTGATGTATGCAATGATATGCACTAGACCTAATATTGCTCATGCAGTCGGTGTTGTCAGCAGGTTTCTTGAAAATCCTGGAAAAGAACACTAGGAAGCAGTCTAGTGGACACTCAGGTGCCTGAGAGGTACCGTAGGAGAATATTTGTGTTTTGGAGGATCTGATCCAATCTTGAAGGGCTATACAGATGCTTATATGGCATGTGACATTGAGACACACTTCTGCAACCTCGATTGCCATGATATAGCGGAGTACATTGCCGCTACAAAAGCTGGCAAGGAGATGATACGACTTAAACGATTCCTTCAAGAGTTTGACTTGCATCAGAAGGAGAATGTTGTTTATTGTGACAGTCAAAGTGTAATAGACTTGAGCAAGAAATCCATGTACCATGCAAGAATGAAGCATATCGATGTGAGATATCATTGTATTAGTGAGCAAGTGGAGAACGAATCTTTGCAAGTAAAAAAGATTCACACGAATGAAAATCCCACGGATATGCTGAGTAAGGTGATTCCAAGAGATAAGCTATGCTAAGAACTTGTCAGTATGAGCTCTATATGAAAAAACTGGAGATATCTCCTTCAGGTACATGGGATTGGAGGGAGAAATTTGATGGGTCCATCCCGTGATCCATGATTTAAGGAAGATGTTTTTCTTCATTTGACAAAGACTTCTAGTGTCTACAGCTTTTATAGATTTGACAGCCGCCGTTTTGATTTGTTCGCATTGAAGAGTTTGAAGTTTCTATCTTTCATTTGGCGTCACTGATGACGTTTGCAGGAGTATTAAATCTCTATAAATAGGGAGCTCCTGAGTCATTTGTTAAACACACTAACAAGAGATAAAGAAAGAGTCACAAACAAGGTATAAGAAAACCGCTTGTGAAGAAAATAGCGATATGTAGTGAAGTGGAAATATAAAAAGAGGGTTACTTCTTTTGATTGTTCTAGTGGTATTTGGAGTATTTTACTCGGGCTTACAAAGTGTAAAATTCCTTGCTATAGTGATATAAGTTGCTCCTCTTGGGGTCGTGATTTTCCCCCTCCTTCAGAAGGATTTTCCACATAAAAATCTTGGTGTCGTTGTCCCTCTTTTATTCTTGTTTGATTACCGTATCTCGGTGCTACGTTATTATTTCGGTTTTATTACCGTGAACATTATTTACTCTGGGAGGTTTATTCCCAACAAGTCCTACATTGGTATCTTAATGATGTGAGGTCTTTCGGGGAAAAAAACTGTGCAAGCTTGGTTCAAAACGAACAATATTACACCATGTTAAGAGTATTTTCAGCCTAGTTAGTCCAACAACCTTAAGTTTCATGCTACACAATATAACATAACACTAAAGATTAATGTTTACATAGCCATGGATACAGAGATGAGGAGACATGGAACATGTGAGGTGACACAAACTAGAATGACAAAGCCTTGGGATGATTGCTTCAGTAAAAGGAAGAAACTTCTGGTGTCTGCATCTTTTTCTTTCTGTTCCAATGGAAATCCAGCTTCTTTCTCCGTTTCCCGGTACAATTGAGCAGCCACAATCGGCATCCATCTTACTGTCATCTTCTGCTACAAACAGGTCGCTACGATATACTGAGGAAAGCATGCCATTATAAATAAGTTTAGGGCAACTTTTCTTAGACTTAGTTTGAGTAGAAAGAATCAAGTATAAAGGCAATAACAGAAGAAGATGGTGAAATGAATCTCCTACTGCTCTATTTCCCTACCTGAATTCTCTCTTTAGTGCCAGTGGATAGTTTTGGCACCATATTGCAGCTCCCGTTCTTTTCAGTGTGCCCACTGTTCAAACTACGAGACCATCTAAGGAGGCCCGGACAGTATTTTTCTACATACACAGAGATAGGCATCTTCATCAAGATATTAAATGAATATTAAGAGCATAAGATTATCTTTCAATCCTAATTTTAGTACCTTATCTTTACTTCAGATGTTATTTTTACCTTGCTTGAGTATAACATTCACACAAAAGGATACGTATCTTTCATCAGGATATTCAATGAAATTTAAGAGGTCTGTAGATATGATCTTTCCATCCCAATTTAAGTACCTTATCTTGACTTCCGAGGTTATTTTTACCAGACAGTTGTATATTTCTGTATTTGTAAATACTAGAGGTTACACAATTTAGACATAGCACACAGGAAAGAACAATGATTCTAGTAATCATTTTGTACCCAGAAAAGAAATAGATAACACCACATGACAAGCAAAAGCACAAGGAGAACTACAATTTCTGTAAGACAATGTGTTTTCAACAAATGTAGCTTAAATTGCATAATAGAAGAGATGTAAAGTAAGAAAATAATTATTGTCATTGACAAACTGCACCTCTGCAAGATGGAATATGAGAAAATCAAAGATAGAATTCAGGGATAAAATTTCTTGGCTCGAACACCGCATTTAAGGCAATAAGGAAGAAAATTAGATAGCTACAGTTTGGAGTCTCAAGAAAAGTTTTCATGCAACATTATATCTCATGACTTAACCAGGATATGAAAATGTTAGCATGAAATTTACCTCGGAGAGAGAAGAATAGCCACTCATCCACAGTTTGGTCTGTAGATGTCTTGTTCGTGAATAATCCACCCTGTTGCATCTATCTCAACCAGAGCTAAGATTTCTTTAGCAGTAATCGGTGCATAGGAGATCCACGGTCTATAACATGTTGCTCCCAATCCGATCGAATGCCAAAGGGATTTTCCTTCAACCATCCATCTTGATGACTGGTGATATCTTCCAAATCATGCACTACTGCGAGCTTACCCTTACCATATTTCATAAATTCGTCTTTCATTCTCACTGCGACTTCTTTTACATCGGATTGGAGAAATACCTGTGCTTAAGAGAACAGATCTGGATTAGCACCCTTCGCTCATGAAATAATTTGTTCCTGCTTCACTCAAATACATTAGCTATGCAAGCCACACTTTGGGTATCTGATGATGAATATGAATATTTGCACCTTAGACCAAACCATTAAAGGAAAAATAAGGAAAAAATAAAAGAAGGTGAATTCAGGGAGTCTTTTGCACCACCCTTCAAGTTCATACCTATTAAGAAATATAAGAGACAAATTCCCATTGATTTGATTCCTTTGTAACAAGGCATAACCTGATATTGTTATATAGGAGTCTTAGTCTCTGTAAAATATGGTAGGTAATCACCACCGGCGAATGTGATGTAGTGGATGAGATCACTGCACTCTTAACCAGAGGTTTCTTATATGATCTTGAGCAATCTTCACCTTATAAGCTAACTTTTGGAGTTGAGTAAAACCATGGTCCATCTTCTTAACAATATCTATCATTTATGTTACTACTTGAATCATGTCAAAATTTGTTGCTTTTTCAATCACACAGTTAATCACAATTCAATTAGAGGCTCGATTGCATATCAGAGACACACAGCACCAGAGAGCTGCAGTTTTACCTTTCCATCAGAAGCCAGTAAGTCTGCTATTGCTTCGACTAATGATCTTTGCACCATCCTCCATCGGTATTCTGTTTTATTGAAATCTGGATTTGGACACTGCAGTTGCGAGGAAATTTGGTTGTCCTTGTTATTAACATACAAGCGGTTACATGGCCAGCCTTGACCATGGCATTTTGATATGTAACCTAGATTTCAAAAGAAGCAACAGAATATGCCACCTACCTGTATTGACACAAATACCAGATCACCAGGGTAACTGGAAACAATGGACCGAAATGTTGATGTGGCATTTGTTGCTATGAAGTATCTAAAAACAAAACATGAAAGAAGAAAACAAAAGAATCAGAATACATAAAATAGAAGGCTATCTGCTGCTATAATACAAGTGCAATGGTTAGTGCATGCGCTTTTGAGGCAGATACTTTGACATTCTTCAACAGCATATTTTAGGAGATCAATCGACCTGAAGACATTTTTTTATTATTTATTATGTATTTTACCCCCCCTTTGTATTTGCCACTAATATACTTGTTTGGTCTCTTATCTAGTCAGTCGTTTTAGTTTGTCACTGATATTTGCAGGTGGCATATGGGGATGGGAAGGTACTGTTTTTTTCCATCAGCTGAACTTGGTTTGAGTTTATTTGACAGCTTTAAGGCAGCAATTGCAGAAAGACCGTTTGCAGTATCCATTGCCATACATGCCAGTAGACTGATATTCTTTAATCTTAATTCATAATAATTTTTAACATTCTGAAAGAAAGCAGTCAGTACATGCATTTGTATGAGAATATGTAAAACAGGAATGTACAGAATGTTCAGAAACTGATAAGACTACAACAAAATGAAGCGTGATATCATTCTAAAGAAATTAGAATTTACCAGAAATAAGGTATATTGGTTGCTAACGCAGATTTTAAACGCAACACCTAGCTGAAGATATTGGAGAACGCCACTCCCTTTAGAAACATAACAATTTCAATTAATGTTTATGCGGCACCTTATGATAGGCAGCATGCATTTTAAAACAGAAATCAGCAAACTTGTTCCAACCTTTGGCACCCCTAATCACGCCTTTCCCTTGTTTACATCCTTATTAGTCATGATAACATGTTTGACTGACAAACTTCAAAGTTATTTATGGTCTTTATAGTTCACATGCTTATCGCCAGATAATAGAGGTGGTCTTTATAATTCTATTTGTGTGCATCTTATAAAGCAGTTACAAAAGGGAGGACAATACATACCCATTTGTCATGCAAGATTGAGAAACATGATCAAGACAACAGTTCACCAACTGGAAACAGGGCAAAGCCAAATTATTAAGCTTAGAAAAGAAAGCAGCAGAATAAACATACTGCAAAAGACAAAACCTTTTCATTCATCTCCATGCCAAGAAAGTTCCAATCCTTCCTCATCTTTGCCATTCTGAACAGAAATAAGCCGTTGCCTGTAATTTGGTTTCAACTGTGAGAACTAAGAAGTAATTATGTCCTTCGGTGCTGCACAACAACGTGGGTAATTTTGATATGCAGGCTAAAGCTAAGGAAATGGAAATATAAAACTAAAAGTTTATCTTAGTAACACAGCTAGCAGTCTCCCTCTTACTATAAATTGGATTTTTTTACCATACAAAACTCAATCAGCCAAGAAAGTACTACATCTCTTTAAGTCATATATGTCTATAACAAGTTTCAACATATACTCTACATTTCTCAAATATCTTGTATGGGCATACACTGCAAGACGAGTGTTGTAGAAATGCAGATTTAAAATAAGCGCGATCATACAAGATCATAAATGATCCCATCCGACAGAAAGTGCAAGTAACAAGCATAGAGGAGAACATGAGAGAAGGGCGTTTGAGATAGTTCAGTCATGTCCTACATAGACGTCCAACTTCACCAACCCGTAGTTGTGAGACCATGATGATTGAAGGTGTTAAAAAGGAACAAATTAGACCTAAAATCATAAGGAAAAAAGTTGCCTCAAAGGACCTACAATTTCTCGAAATAAGGAGATTACAAAAAATAAAACAAAGGAAGAAAAGGATCCATATAAGTGATATCAACTAGTTATGATTAGGATTTGTCATATTAGTACGCCTAAATTAAGTGCAATATATGCAATATGGGTTAATAGTCTTTTTAGAGTGTTTAGGGTTTGTATAATGTTAAACTTGTAGTGAGAGAGACCCAAATTAATCAGAAGTAGAATGAAACAGTTCCAAACGGAGTGAAATGACCATTGAGGATTCACATAGCGAACACCAATTAGCTTAGCGTAGTTGTTCTTGTTGTTGAAAGTGTAGCAAAAGCATTTCTGGAATGTAATAAGTATAAGGCTGATTTGAAGATATATATATATATGTACAACAGAGAAACTAGAGGCTCTAAGCTTCCTTCAAGAGTAAGAACTCTTTAACGGTATTATTCCAGGGTTACAAGTTACAACTTACAACCAGTGTATGGGGAAACCCGTGGATTCATTGCTCACAAAAATGAGGCTATAATAGTATTAGAAAGACTAAATTAGAGTCCCTCCAGACACTCCCCCTGTAAAAAATTTATGTTTCATCGTAAGTATGGAGCTTTTACTGGTGTAATCAAATGACTGTACACATTCAAACCCAAATAATATGATAGAATTAGAGAAAGATTGAATTAGGGTAAAGAGAGATTTACCACTTCCTACATCAACAACAAGAGGTAAGGTCGTATTGGTATATATAGCATCCCAATTCAACTCAAATGGGTATGCCTGCACAAACGCCAAACACACATTAGTTCTGAAGCTAATACACGTCTATTGGTAAGCATACTTCATATATTAGTGGACAAGTTGAAAGTCAAGTTCCAAAAGGACGATTAACAGCATTTTAATTTAGTAGAGAATTTAGAAGGCAGGAAAGAAAAACAAACGTGCGACATATGTTAAGCAGTTATGCAGGAAAGGAGTCACGGTGGGCGTCAAGTAGGTCTATAGTTCCTTCATGAATTAAGGTTCTGACACCTTGCATTACTACTCTAAGGGTTTGTTTGGTTGGTGTAATAACGGAAAAAAATCCTGGAATAAAATGCAGGATTATTTTATGCTGCGTTTGGTTATGGGTGTTAATTAGTCCCGGGAACCATTTTGTACTAAAATGGTGGGATTAGCTATTCCATATAGAAGGTGGGATAGCTAATCCCACGGGATATCCCAACCCATGGGATATCCTTGTCAAACATATATGGTTCTGCGGCCCCAGCTAGTATGCTCCACTTCGCAGAAGAATAGACATATTTTTTCAGTACATAACATGTGGCCAAATAGTGCAAACATTGGTCAAGATGTGAATGGAAGGGGCTTTTGATGAGCTTCTTTATTCTTGTTTCATTTCCTATTGAGTGAAATCGCTGTCCTTATCCATGTATCGATCTCCTTTTCTCTATTAACATAATTTCCTTTTTCTATCTATGCAAAAGTTGAGAAAGCTGGATCCAAGACAAGAGGGATAGTTGTAACAGATGAGATAGACTAATGTGTTTCATCTTTTTAAAAGTTGTGTAACACAGCATGTTGAATTAGAAAAGGCATACTCTATCTAGTGCCAAGAGGCCATGAAGCTTTCTCCCTTTCAGAAACTCCCAGACAATGGAAGCGTCTTCAATCAAATCAGCTGTTAGATAGCTTGATTGCTCAACAAATGTTTCACATGCCTGTTTGCCGACCACAATAAGATCACAGTTCTTTTGACGAAGATCATAAAGAATTGCAGTCAATTTGGATGCTCCAGCAGATTCTTGATTTGAAGAGCTTAACTTTACAGCTCCAATCCACAAAATTTTCTGAAAAACAATGAAAGCATGCTTCTCTGAGCATATGTTGTTTCCACAAAATAGATTGTACAAAAATAATTAGTTGTGACACCATTTTCATAGATGCAAATCAAAGGTCAAACCCTACCAATGCGATCATGCACAAGAGATATCCTATGAGCTGTCATGGAATTAGTCAAAGAAACACCAAATGTTGACCTCAAAATTGAGCAAGTAATTTTACTTTTAAGCCCTCAGCAACAGGAATTTCAGGGATTACCTTGCATCTTGAAAGCACGGAGATCATGTCCTCCAATGTATTGGGTCCAACATCAACAGGTTTCCATCCTAAGAAACACATCTGAAAGCCATAAATATCTCAAAAACTATCGTCCCAATGGTAAATACTAGAGAGACATATTCTCAAACTTTCGGAAACAAAAGTAGCTTGAGCTCACACAAATGGAGTTCCCAAATAAGGACCAAAACTGCCGGAGAGGGATCAAAATTTATCATTCACCAAAGGACAACAATACAGCATAATAATGATGAGTGATTTCTATGTTGGAAATAAACCATCACCCAACAGAACTGAGAGTCTGAGATGGCTTTTTTCCTTGTAAGCTTATATTCAGGTGATTACTAGTCTCATTTCCAAGAGCACGGCAAAAAGAAAGCAATCCTAGCAATATGATGGAGCAAATAGGACTGATGGTCCAATAGCCACTAAATGAAGTTGGTTTACACTATTTTCACTTTTTTTAATATTGTTCAGTTCTCTTGTCCGTTTGGTCCTTAATCTAGCATATAAAACAGCACAGACCAAGGGGCTTGGTTGAAGATTAAGAGATTCAACTTTACCATCCATGATATGATTAGCAGGACAAATCTTCATCTGTAGTGGATAATGATCATCGACGCACCAAAAGTCTTTTGGTAATACAATTTGTACTCCTCTTGCCTTTGCAGCCTCAATTAGCATATCGGCTGCTTCTAGTGATTCTTGTTCCACCAACTCCATAGGCACAGCTAATCCAAAAGCATGCATGATTTGAAATGCAGCATCTCCAACAAAGACTAAACCGTCACATCTAGATGCCAAAAATTGCAAGGCTGCTGCTTTCCCAGCGAGATTAGCTCCACCAATCTGCATTGCATCTCACACTATCACGTGCAATTTGTGAACAAAAAAATCCTTTTTCATTTGAAGCAAGAGCTGAAAATTACTTAATGTTGAAGCAAAAGATTCTCAGATGCATACTATTGCATAATAGGGTCTTTTATTCATCTTGATTATCTTCTTCAGTTGAGACATTCCCTCATCAACGTGAAATCCGGCAATGGAGGCATAGCAGAAGCTGGTAATACCAACATTTGACGCAAGAATCTTATGTGATTGGAAAAATGCATCATTAACAAAGATATCCACCCCAGATGATAGGCGTCGGGCAAACTCTGAGCAATTGGCTTGCTCCTGCTTAAACTGAGAAAGGTTCTCAAGCAGAAGGATGTCAGAATTATGTCCATCTTCCATCTGAGACTGCTCAAGCCCAGAACCAAGCTCCACTGGTATGACTTTTAGTTCAAGTTCTGATGATAGAAATTCTGAAGAACACATTATTCGGATCAATTGAACTCCATTATGTTAGTGGACATCAAATAAACAGTTATTGTGTCAGTGCAGGTTCCTTCATCATTGCCTAGAATCAGGGGCGGATCTAGTGCAATGATTACGGGTTCACGTGAACCCAGTAACTTTTGCCTAGCCACTGTATTTCTATTAAAATTTGATTAGATCCGCCTCTAGAATATTGTGTCCTACATAAGGTTTTTCATACTCTGGGAAGCTAAAACCTAAGTTTCCAGAAGGGGAGAAGCAGCATGAACAATAAGTGAATAGTAAGAAATTTGTAAACCTGCAACACGTTCCAATTTCAAAAGCTTTGAATCAGCTCTCGGACTCCAGCTACTTATTAGAATTAATTTTGCCCCGGCATTGTGTAGATACTTTATGGTTGAAATTACACGAGCTGCTGGTGACTGCTGTTTCTTCTGCTCCCTTAGCAGGATGGTCAAATCCAATCTAACCATGACAACTTTCTTCATTAGCTCCTCCTCTGGAAAATTTCTAAGGGTTTGCACATGAGGTAAGATATACGAATCTCTCCCATCACGAACTTCAGCCTAAAAGTGGATTCTTGTCTGGGTAAGAAAAACAGACAGCGGACTGAACGGCACATGAAAAAACAGTAAATATTGCCACGTTATCTTTTCTGTGTTTCTTATGTTTTTAACATTCACGATGAATTATGGCTTTTCAGTGTCTTTTTCATTCTTTTGGCAGGCCAACTAACTGATTCGCTTCCCTTTAAAAGGCTTTTCCGGGTCGCTATGACACAAACTATAGAAGACTGGCTTTTTCAGTCCGATGTTCAGTAACATATTCTCCTCTCTAGGATGGGAAAGTATTTAACCAGAAACAAGAATTGAGAGGTCAGGTAAAAAAAACGTCGAATTCCAGCAAACAAATAGTTTTATGCACATACCTGAACTGACATAATATGCATGACAAACTAACTACTTACTCTCCATGCTCATTCAAAAGTGTATCAAATAAAGTAAAGGCGCACTTCGATATATCAATACCTTCCTAATTTATTGCTGAACCAACACTACTCGAACTAGGAGATCAGGTTTTAGTCATAGCACAAATTACAGCATGTGCCGTACCAAAACAACTTTTATTATGACTGAGAAAATCGTTGTTGTTTAGCTTTGAAAGTCATTGTGTACTAGGTCCACCTCTTTAGCCTTCTCCACTTAAATGCCTGTCTTGGTTCAACAGCTACGTTTCAAACTCGTGACGTGCGTGCGCTGCACTACCTTAGCGTTGAACCGAAACCTTGCGGCTGCTGATTAGAAGTGAGTTAATGATACCACCGGGTAAACAACCACAACAATCCCAGTGCTTAAAGTAAAACCAAATTATCCAGACTTTAGCTCTTTTAACATGCATAACAAAATCAAAGTAAGAATCTAAAATGCAACCTAAGGTCAGAGCACATATTCACTTGCTTACTAATGATTAATACACAACTCAATTTCCAAAGACTTGGTTCTAATCTCAGATTCTTTAACAATAGCAAATACGTATTGCAGCAGCAAATACGACAATCTACCTATACCTCCTTCATGAAAGCCAATACTTTCATTAGTTTATATCAAGAGGAGAAATGTCATCTCATTCAATTGAATATGATGTATAGAATACAGATTAAACATGTATGGAATAGAATAACCAAAGCTAAACCATTAAAATGGGGGGAGAGAAAAAGATGAGGCTAATTTAGATTTATGGTTAGCGAGAAAATATGTGGATTACATGTATGTTCATTGGATTAGGCAAATTCTTTAAATTAGGAAACAACATTTATCAACAGTCCATGTTAGCATAAAAACATCAGTTTGTAGGCAATGCACTAGTTGGGGAATGTACCTATAACTTGGATAGACAAACAGCAACAACAACAACAACAACAAAAAACAGCAGTCGAATATTTTCTTAAAATGTAACGAAAGTAAAATTACTGAAATTACCTCGTCTTGAAATGAATGCAAATCAGCATGAACAGCTAGCTCCAGATTTAAAGCTGAAAAAAAAAACAAATTGAGAACACCGCTTATAACAGGCTAACAAGATTTTGGACTTTTTGCTCTATCACTTGAAACAGCAATTTTAGTAATAACCTTGTGGTGCAAATTGAACCCTTTTCCAATTTTGTACTGCAGAAGGCTTCCCATAAGACAAACGTGATCTAATTTGGGGCAAATCTTGAAACCTTGTACAACCATTGTGGAAATCTGATATTCTTGGTAAAGAGTATCCTAAGAAGTAATCCAGAACCCGACTCATACTTTTTGTTTACTGAACTACAGGCTGCACAAAATATGAAATAATTAATAAACAAATAAAATACAACTGCTCTTAACCAATGGGGAGCTATCTAAGCAAGCTAACTAACTAACTGACGGCATCTATTTGAACTAAACAAATCCATATGCAATTTCCTCTTAAATTAAAATTCAAACTAACTAAACTGCAAGCCAAATTTGTGCATCAATATATTTGCTCGAACTTATGACAGTGACGAAGCCACCCTTATCGCTTGACAATTTACACTGTAAAGATAAGTAAAAGAATTTCTAACGTATATATACTATATGTTGTATCCTCTTGACTTCTTCATGTATTTATTTCTTTATATTTTGACTTTTCTTAGTGAGAATCCTAGCTCCGCCACAGTTGACACCATTTGTTTGTGCATCACTGGTTGCTAAACAATCCCACTCAATTTGTCTAATAAATCCTATGTACCCATTATCTTTATTTGGACATTCCTCATTCCAATATTGGCATGACTTCAGATTAACGAGGACATGGCCCTAGATAGGAAGTTGTGGAGGCCGAGCATTAAGGTTGTAGGTTAGGAGTTAGTTGTGCATATTTCTAAGGCACACCAGATTTAGTCTAAGTCTAAGACTGTTAGTGGTTTATGTTGAGTTCACACTACTCTTTCGTTCCTTAGTGTTTGGGCTTTATCTATTAGTTATTGTTTTGCTTTTCATCTATTTTCTGGTCCGGTGATGCTGTTATTTTTTTCTAAGGTTTCTATTGATTGTACTGATATATTGACTCTTTTCGTCTTCTTGAGCCGAGGGTCTTTCGGAAACGGCCTCTTACCCCTCACCCTCGGGATAGGGGTAAGTTCTGCCTACACACCCACTAGTGGGATTTTACTGGGTCATTATTGTTGTTGTTGTTGTTGTTGCCTCATTCCAATACTCTGATAATTTCTCCTTTGAGACAAATTTGTCTACACAAATTAAAAAGACTTTACTGACAAGTGACAAACAACAGAACTAAACAGTTGCAAAAATGCGTTAAAATTTACTAAGTTTCTGAGATTACCTGAAATGAATGAAATAAATAGTGGTCTGTTCGACTGTTCCTTTAACTTCTGCTTGTTTTTTGTTTGTTTGAGAGGGAGGGAAGGAAGATAATATGTTGGAGGAATAAGAGGACAAACAAAAAAAAGGAAACCCAAAAATAAGAAAAGGCCAATTGCAATAACGTCCCTATCTATTCTAGGATAATACATATACATCCTTCTAGAATTATGAACTGCACTCTTCTCCCTCAATATAAGCTTTAATATATAACGTTTAATTCACACTCTGCTTTTCTTTTTTCTTTTTCTAAAATTTTACATCTTTATGAGACGATTTATGTTACTTTTTATGTTAATTTTAAATTTAAAGATATTTTTATCCCAAATTAAATTCAAATTGCATTGATTTAATTATTTGTTGAAAATTTATTACGATTTTATTTAATTCTAATTCGATAAATTGTCGATCCTTCCACATATTTTTATAAGACTTTCAGCAAACAAGTGTATATGTAGGAATGAGAAAGAGGAAAGATTAAGAAGGACAATAAACAAGTAAATGCATGCATATTATTGTTTATTATTTTATGGTCAAAGTAATAATATCAGCTTAATTAAAGTGAAGATGCTCAAGATTTACATCCTTCTTTTTCTTCTTGAAATTTTAGTTAAAACCTAAACTTATGCAACAAAACATACTTTAAAACTTTAGTGCATTAAAGTAATTAGTAAATAACGACAGACTAATTTAGCTTTAAATTATACGAGTACCAAGAGAGTGAATATTGTCGAAAAGCATGAATCCCATAATTGTACATCTAACTATGGTTTAAATATGTTAAGGTAAAAATATTTAGCATCTAAATTTATATTCAACTAAGTTATAATGTCTGGTTGATACCCAGTTAAAATTTAGAGATTTTTTCATTCTTATATCATGTATAAAACTTTATTATAAAATATGTGCACAGTTTCTAATTTACCCGTCATGCCCACATTTTTCCAACAATTATTATACCATTCATTAAATACTAATTATTAGTAGCTGAATCTTCCTAATTAGGCGTGCTAAAATTCAGGAACAGCTGCTTCTAATTGATTTAGCCACAAATCAAATCTGTTCAAAAACTCAATTCGTTGAAATCAAATCTATTCAAAAGCTCAGGTCTGTTCTTCGATATTTTCACTTAAGACACAATCAAAAGCTCAGTTCGTTGAAATCAGAAGCTCAATTTTAAATTGTAGAAATCAGTTCTGCAAAAGCTCTGTTCGTCGACATTCTCTCTACATCTCTCTCTATTTCTCAATCGCAATTTCAGTAATACAGAGCAAATGAAAAGAGAGCAGCAATTCCACCATTGAAAGCCATTAAAAACATGAAAGCTTTGAATTTAAATTTGGGTTTTTAAAAATCATTATTTGTTTGGATTGGGTGTTGTTAAAAATAATCGGGAATATGGTTTGGAGTTTATATCTCAATTTTGAGGGATTTTGGTGAAGATTAGACTTGGTTTTGATTGAATTTCATATTGAAACTCGAAGAAGAAGAAGAAGAAGAAGAAGAAGAAGAAGAAGAAGAAGAAGAAGAAGAAGAAGAAGAAGAAGGCATATTGCAAAAATTGTAGATAAATTATATTTTGATTGTAGATGCTTTAATTTCTGTTTTCACAAATAAAAAATGGCTAAAACTTCTACAAATCTTATGAAAAAATGCAATTATGTCAAAAATCTCAATTATGCTACAATTGAATGGGAATTGAGATATAAAAATTCAATGTACCCAGTATGTAGATAAATTGTAGATTATTTGTATTCTAATTGTAGATGCTTTATTTTCTATTTTCATAAATCAAAAATGACTAAAACTTCTACAAATCTTCTGCAAAAAATGCAATTATGTTGAAAATCTCAATTAAAATACAATCGAATGGGAATTGGGATATTAAAATTCAATATACCCAGTTTGTAGATATTTTGTGGATGAAATATAGATTATTTGTAGATAGATTGTACATGCATTATTTTCAATTGTAGATGCATTTTTACATTCCTATGCCGCATATGAATTTTTACATTCTTCAATTGTTGTCAAGAAGATGTAGTTGATACACTAATGTTGTGATTCTTTTACTTTATGGCTTTGTACTAAAAGATAAACTGATAATTAATTAAAATGAAGAAATAGCTTCTGTAAAGATACGAATTAGGAAAGGATGTGGTTTTGTGCAGTTTGCAAAAAGGCAGGTTGTTAGTTGCGGTTGTCATTTGCCAAATTATTAACTTACTCTTAGGCTGTAAGTAGTTCGGTAACAAATGGATCTAATTTGTTGCGACAGAAATGATGCAGAAAAAGCATTACAGAAGTTGAATGGAACTACTATTGGCAAGCAAACAATGCGTCTTTCGTGGGGACGAAATCCAGCTAATAAACAAGCAAGGATGCTAGCTTTTTAGATTAAAATACACTATAGTATAGAATTGGTAATTTGGTATACTAAGTGTAATTAAGTCAAATCTTAAACATTGAGGGTAATAAGGTTTCCTATGTAGCATATGAATATAAAAATTCCTGAAAGATAATGCTTACCCATCTAAGTTTAATATAAAGAATTATAACAATTGTATTGTATTTCAAGTGGAAAAAAATCCATAAGACATGTGTTGGGGGACTATTAGCATGTTTGGATAAGCTTCTCTTAGAGCAAAAAATATATTTTTTTCCCAATTTTTTTTTCTTAACTTGGGGAGTTTGACCAAATTTATTTAGAGAGAAAAAGTATTTATGGGAAGAAGCAAAAGCAATTCAAACTTTTCTTCTTATACAAAACCCTTGGCAAAATACAGTAAATACCAAAATAACCTTATTTATTTATACCTACTACTTAGAATTAGAGATTATATTATTGAAAAATCTCCTAGTGTAGAAATACTTCTTATTTTTTTTGGATGGCTTTCTATTATATACTGACTTATGGGGTGAATGTTTTTATATTTATTGAATAATTTTTTAATATATTTAAATCATCTTGAAAGAACTAAAATAATTTTTAATTTTATATCATATTTGCTTAAATAAAGTAAAACATGTAATTTTTGTCTTTAATAATAAATAGTTGACATTATTTATTTACTTATTTAATATTAAGTATTGAGTAAATTTCTTCGTGTCCTTACTCGTAATTTGCTACTTAAAAGTATTTTTAATAAGCTTGGCCAAACACAAATTATTACTCAAATGTGCTTAATTGCTTCTTTCTAAAAATTATTTTTCAAAAAGTATTTAAAAATATATATTTTTCAAAATAAGCTGATTTTTTCAGCTTGATCAAATATATGTTTCTTTTTCTGACTTCTAAATCGCAATTTCAACATGACTTGTTTTTTTTTTTTTTAAAGGGAAAAAGAACCTGAATTGAATGAAGAATCATCAAAAAATGAGAAAGAAAAGCAATTGGCAATAAATAGTGAAAATACAGGGACTAATGCTGCAATAAACTTAGTACTGTATATTTTAACTGACTAATAATTACGTCGGGTGTAAGTATCGGATCCAAATAGAATACGGATCCACGTTAGCTGCTAAATCTTCAAAGTACAACCAGCTAAGCCAAACAAACACCACAATCAAGCTCACTCTCGATCTCCGCCGTACAAATTTCTCCCTCGCCGGCCGCCGATCTATTCCCCGACCAGTATGGGTGCCGGTTTCCTCGTTGGCGTCATCGGCGTTCTAATTCTATCTCACGCTGCTTATTCCACTGTCCAATGTAATAACCCCCCGTTGCTTTAATTTTTTTTCTTCTCTTTTTATTTATTTAGAGATTCAATTATTTTTTTATTGAATTTCAGATAGAGCTTTGCTCAAGATTACCGAGGAAGAGTTTTCTGGTCCCCCTATCAACGTAAATTTTCATTATCAGTCTTCTATTGAATTTACAGAATTGCCACTGTTGATGAAAATTGAATCTTTAGATTGATCTACTGTGTATTTGGTAATGATTTGCAGGTTGTGATGGAATTGATAGTTAGTTTAGTATTATGCTTGTGTGCTGCACTTGCTGCTCCTGGAAAATTCAAGTCAATCCATCCTCAATCTGAGGAAAACAGGTACTTCAACTCATTCTTTTAAATTGGGGCTTGTTTATTTTTCAGTATTTTTTATTTGTATTTGTATCCTGAAAGTAGTTTAAATTGAGTAACATGGTCAATCAGAATTCATATAGCTGACCCCAACTTGTTTGGACTGAAGCGCAGTGGTTGTTGTTGGGGCTTGTGTATTTTTATCAGTTTTCGTTGTTTTGTCATAATGAAATTTTTTGGAGTTCAGACCTGAGGGGTATAGATCATTGGTGTAAACACTGAAACCACAGTTATGGAAATATCTATTGCCACTATCTCACAGATGTGAATGCTCACTTTTGTACATATCCTCTATGCATTTATATTTTGATATAAATTCTGTTCTTGTTTTTTATGACGTAGCGGGCGGGACAACTTGCGTGCAACAGGTGCCGAGTAACTCTGTGCATCAAGAGTTGGACAGATAGGAAAATCACCTAGTGTATTTTACATTTGCAGGGATTTGAACCTGAGACCTCATGTTTCTCTTCCCACTTCATTGACCACTAGTCACACCGTACTTAATTCCGTTATTCTCATGCACTATATCATTTTTCTTTCTCTAAGTTGATGAATAACCAGGACTTTACTTCATTCATGAAGTGCTCCTCGGCCATCAATGAATATCATGTAGAAATCCTCCTTCCTCTCCTAATAAAATTTCATCAATTTCTTAGCAAATATATAGCCTCTCTATTCTTACCGTCTCACAGTTGTGAATGCTCACTTGTACATATCCTCTATGCATTTATATTTTGAGATAAATTCCATTTTTCTCAAGCACTCACAAGCAGGGCTGCATCCAGCCTTATAGATGTGGGCTCATTTGAACTCATAACTTTTACACTAGACCTCGATTTGTCTATGCAAAATCCACTGGAATTGTTGAAAATATTGGACTATGAACCTATAACTTAAACAAGGTGATGGGTTCAGTTATTGGAACCCGAGTCATGAGTCATGAACCCATAGAAGTAAAATCGTGGATCTGTCTTTGGTCACAAGACTTCTAGTCGAACTATATCATTTTCTTTCTCTCAGTCAACGAATAACTAGGGCTTACCTCGTGCAGTGAAGTGCTCCTAGGCTAGTTTGGAGGTAGGTCTAGCCCAATGAATATCCTGTGGAAATCCTCCTTTTTCCTATAAATTTTCATAGCAAAAATATAGGCTATCTATAAATTTTCATAATTATTTTTTTGCATGTAGCGCTTGTTGTAATCTAACATGCATAAATCCAAACTTGTTCTCTGTCACTCTTGTACTATCCCTAAATGTTTGCTTTATCATTCGTTTCTCGAAATTTGAACAGCTTTAAATATATCTTTCGTTTTTATTTATCACTAGGTACACTTTTTCGCTATTCGTTGGTATGTTCTTTTTGTTGTTGTTTCACTCCTTAAAACAAATTCGTAGCTTGGTGTCATACTACAACTTCATTAAGGCACTTCAGAACCTCCACAAGGATACCATTTGAACCATATGCTTTTCCGACTCTCATATTTCATGGCATCCTGTACTTTAGGGGACACAATGCTTCAAGTGAGCTAACATCTTTTTGCCATGACTCATGGACATATAAATCTTTAAAGCTATCCCTGTGATTTCTGTTGAACAAGTGATCAGACTACTATCTCCATCTTTCTTTGATTTCACTACCTCCTATTATAACTTGTTGAGAACCGTCTTTAATACAACTTTGTCCAAATATTTACCCCTCATCCCTCTCAACCATGCTAGCTTATACATTTCTTTGAAGCTTTTAGTACAAGTCATCTAAGGATTTATCATGTGCTTTGTCAGTCGCCTTCTTGTCTTCTCTCTTCACTCTCTTATGTTCTTCAAAGGGTTTTCCATGATTCCATCTACTGCTGTTGATCACTTCCTATACCACTACTAAAAAAAACTCCCTATGCCACTCTTTTTTTTTTCTTTATTAGCCTTGCATCTTATCATTCCAGGGTCACAATTACTGTGGTCAAGGTCTTATACTTTTAGATATAGCTATACACTTACTACATTTTAATGCAACTATTCATTTTCTTCCACTGGATAACTGTGTTAGCTTCTAACTCCGATGCTGCCTCCTTCAATAACTTGTCCTTAAATGCGATTTGGTGTGTACCATTTAGTATCCCCCATAGAATCCTTGGTGCTTGCAGCAGTCCTTCTGTTTTTCCCCACACTTTCGCTTCACATCTAGAGCCACCCGTCTATTTTGGGCCGGGCGTTTAAAGTTACTCCTGGTCCGGACAACTTTTTTGGCAAGGATGAAGTCTAATTGACTGTGATACCTACTTTAAAATGTTATCAAGTGTGATTCCCTCTTTAAAGTAGGTTTTGGTCAATTTTGATACTTGGACACACCTATATTTTTCCGAAATTTAGTATTTGTTTCCTTATAATGCAGTTTGCGGAGTATAGAGAGTAGACAATTTGCTTTCAGTTTTCACATTTAATCATACTTGATGAATATAGACACTAATGAGGTTGATTGTATTCTTTTGCCGCACTGGTTTTAATAAGACAATATCATTACTTCTCTCTATATCTGTAACTTTATCCATAAGGTCATAATTTTGTGATGAGTCTTTCCTACTTATATCTACCGCAGGATACCTCAAATTATGAGTTGTGTTGTCGATCCCTTGACCTTTTTTCATATTCATTTAGTTTCTTGTGGATACAGACATGCAATATTAACCTTCTCTCTCTTTAAAGGTATTCACTAGTTCTAGGTCTTTCCAGTGAACAAGTTTAAGATGTCTCTCTCCTGGTTTAGCTTTTTTATCCTCATTTTCAAAAAATTCCCAGAATCCTTTCTATCACTACTATGTTGATGTGGTAGGACTAACTTCTTTATCCACGCCCATGCATGGCATATAAACCCTTGCTTATACTCCCTAACACCCAAGTACAGATGAGCAGATTGTTGTCTTTCTCTTCTTCTTTTTTTTTTCTTTTTTCTTTTTTTATAATTGAGAAATCCCAAGGGTGGCACAAGATTGAAACTCGATGGGTAATGGGTCTGCCCTGCTACACTCCTTCACCTAAATACCAGGCTCAAACCCATGACGTGCATATGATGCACTCTTGCCACTAGACCGAAGTCCTGGGTGGCAGATGGTTGTTTTTCTTAAAGTCAAATCCAATTTGCATAGGATTATTTTCAGTGATTTTGAGTAAGCAATGTAAAGAAAATATGATGCAGAGAGAGATAATGGGAAAGCGTATTTGATATTTAGAAAATGAAAATTTGGGTACTGGAATTTGTGAGGGCTCTTTTAGACTTCACATATAGCACCCTATTATCTTTCTTCATAGACCCTTCTTCCTCTTTGCGATGCAAAGGCAATGTCAGGGAGGGCGAGAGAAAGGAGAGCACATATGAGTGGTATGGAAGCCATAAGCGGAGGCATGAGTCTTTCTCACGAAGATCGAAGCTTAGAGATGAGTCTATTCCAAATTGACTGAAACATCCGGGGTAGGAGGCTTGATGACAAGTGACAAGGTGAAGAAAAGCAAAGTCAAGGCTGATCTAAGAAAAGACCGGTTCTCAACTCTATAGGTGATAGTTACCATTTGTTCCATGTCATTGTGGTTGTAGGGCATCTATAAAATTAATTACTGAAGGGCTGAATAAGAAGTCAGTGAAAAATTTGTGTACTTTTCCTGGTTTCTCCAGATTTGAATTACATGACCCTCCGTTAAATTCCCTGAAATAGTACGTTTTTGGGGTATCTTTTCAGGACATTTAATGAAGTAGAACCGCTAAAATTAGTTGGTCGGTCCCTGACTAACAAGAACTACTGTTTTTTTTTTGGGGGGGGGGGGGGGGGGGGGGGGTCAATTATCGTTCCACTAATGCTTGCATTAGGCTGTCTACATTACATACCCCTTAGGTGGGTGCGTTCTTCCCTGAACCTTGTGGGAACGCGGGATGTTGTGTGCACCAAACTGCCCTTTTTAACAATTCGTTTATCCTTCTGGTGTGTTAACGTCATGTATAGCCAAGTGAGAATTGGTACCAGAAGTCAATTCATTTGCACTTACGGTGTTCGAGATATGTCTATATTATTAGATATCTCATATATCTCTATTTTGCAGGATGGTCGCTTTGCCTGCCAATCTGGATTTCATGATCTTTAATCACCGCGGGAAGATATTTCCTCTAGAAGCCGACTTGAAATTGAAGTGATGGGATGGACAGATGCAGCATTCATTAAGTCAACAAATTGTCACCCTCCAAACCTGCCCCATCTTTCGCTATTATTCTTAGAGAGGATTGTTTTAATATTGAACTGATTTGATTACTTGAGCAGCACTAGTTGAATGTACTTGCTAGAGGGCAGACGGGAAAGACATTTTTCTCAGTTACATATTTCCATTTTTGCTTGCTTAGATTTTATTTGTATGTTACTCAGTTTTCAGAATAGTTCAGCACTGGAACTGTATTATTACCCCGTTTTTCATAATTTCAGGAGTTATGTTCTTTACCCTCTTTAAGGACGTTATTTTTGTTGAACGAAGAAAATGATCTGTATCTCCTTATTTTGTGCTAGCTCTCATTTTCTAAAATGCCACAGGTCTCCAGATGTCTAGATTCTTGTCAAGCTAATATATGTGATCGCACAACTACGATCAAATGGTGCATATTTTTTGCAAAATTTCTCTGTGTTTAAACAAAGATCAATCATACTTCTAAGCTGAAGACCATATAGCTTTTCAAAAAGAAGTTTATATAGAGCAAAACTTTAAAGAATGGTACTTTTCTGTTTTCAACACTGAGGGAAAATGGGGAGCAAAGGTCTTGGTGGGTTTGGATTATATTTCTTATTATCCGCCTTTTAGTTTATTACAACCCAGTAAAATTCCACGGGGGTCTGGGGATGATAGAGTGCACGTAGACCTTACCCTACCCCGGAAGGGCAGAGAGGTTGTTTCCGAAAGACCCTTGTAACGCGAAGAGACATCCGCCTTTCAGTTTATTGCATCAAAATCATAATGTGACTCTTGTAACGCGAAATAACTCAACTATGCCCATGTATTGGCTTTATACCCAATTGATTTCATTGTTGATAACATTGACCCTCCTTGCTCTTATCATACAGCTTAGTTAGGCCAGTCCAACAAACTCGCATGCCCGGATCACATGCATAAAATAACCAACACTAGTTGCCTTGAGTTTCATAAATAACTGAGAACATCCACTCAAAAGTCTATAACAATAGCTGGATAATGATGCAAGATTATGCAAGTAGACAGCCGCAATTTACGGGAGTATATATAGTTATAAGAAAAATCCCTTTCCTAAAATCTTCTAGCATGATGGTATAATCCTGTCGAAATCCAATAAAGAAAGGGAATAACACACAAAACCCATCTAAACTTAGCTCCATTTGCAAAACTTGCACAACCGAGCTATGATGTGCTATCATACTGCTTGAACTTCTAAAAATAAGAGAGCAGCGGGAGATACATCTAGTGAATGTAACGACCAAACTATACAAAAAAGAGAAATGCTCGAGTGGAACAGTAAATAAGCAAAAAGGTTATCCCTCTCCTACTTGGAACAATTACTGTTTAGCTGTTTGTCTTCTGAAACTATAAAGCCTTTAACATACCTTTGAATGCAACGAAAGTTACAGCTCCCCAAAAACTGTGAGTCTGGACTAAAATCAGCAAGAAATATGATGATTAGACAAGATCTTCAAGAACAACCACAAATATGTTATCTCTCAAGAGTACTAACTAAAAGATACTAATTAGCAGTGGCAAAACGCATGTAAGAACATTCTTTTCATAGAATTCAACAAACTACAGTATCACCTTTCCTCGACCAACTAACAAACCAAGTTCCCTCAGATCATTATACTTTAATTTGGGAATTTTAATCAATGTAACAGATTCACAAAACTTCCCGTCTCTGCTTAAACAATCAAATCATCAAACTTTTTCAAATTTGGCTCCTTGGCTGTGGTACAAGCAATATTACAGGCAGGGTATTGCAAGTACTTGAATTATAGCTTGGTACTTGTTTATTTGATGAGACAGATAAAATAGTTCAATATTGGCTTTGTGGGTAGCTTACTATTTACGTTATAGACAGGGCCAGGCAAGACACTGGAATATAGCTTGAGTCTACCGTTAGTCCCTGAGTTTTTTTGATGAAGAACCGTTAGTCCCTGAGTTATCAGACTTGCAATAATAAAAAACAATCTGTATGAAATGAAGAAAAAGACTGTAAAAGGGACCAGTTCAGTCATTTTCCTAATTAAGAGAACAAAAGCAACACATATAATTTTCTCACCAACTTCCACGCTTCATCCATCAACCCCGCATTCAAACTTCTGCATTAAAATCTGAATAATGAAAATTTCACAGCCATCGAAAGCAAATAGATACAAAGATCAACACCACCATTCATAAAAATCTTGCATTCCTACTCTATTCCCTCCTTTTCATTTGCTTATTCCCTTTCTCTGTTTGTGTGCGAGTGAGTGTGCATGTGTGTTTGTGTTTTTCTTTCATTTTTATAGAGGGAGGGGGGAGTGAAATAGAAGGAGAAACTTCATTTGCAAAAGTAAAAGATTCTCACTGAGAAAAATTCATTGGAGAACGAACAATGACTAACCTCGAAAAAATGCTCTACACTACATCTCAACATCCAGATAGACTCTGTGACATTCACAGAAGAATTACAGTATGGCTGACTTTTACCTAAACCTAATCACTTGCTGCTGTTTCGAACAGGGAACGCAAGTACCCCATCAAGCTAACCAATCCATGAACTAATTTACAACTGGGTTAACTCCTGCTGATTTTCCCTAGATTGCCTCAGTATTAACTCGGCTCTTCTCTTCTTATCATCTCTTTCTTCATCTCGCCTGAAAAAGGAAGCTTTTCTCTCAGAACCCTTTTTCAAAAGCCTCAGATCCAACGAATCACCTAAGACTTTCTTTCCAGTTCTAAAATCTAAACAGACAGCAGGCCTCTTGTCCGGAAGATTTTTCTCCGCACCATCTCCTGTTTCGGAAAGCCCATCCTTCATCGCCTCAATTGCAGGAGAGAACGTCTCCAGTAAAGAAATGTGATTTTTATTGTCTACCTCACTGGAAAGTTTAGCTGGAAGAGAAACTATGTCCACATCTTTCTCACCAGGTTGAAAAGGTTTTGCAAGAAATGGATTTTTGCTTTTACCAACACTTGATGCGATATCAACATCATCCGTCGGCTTAGAAGTTGATGCTACTGCTGAACCATTGCACACCAATCGCTGCTGTAAATTTAACAAAGATATTTCCGCCTTCCTTCGCTGCCTTGCTAATTCAATTTTATCAGCTCGAGGATCTGATGCCCTCTCATTCCACGTGGGGGTCCGTATATAAGTATGGGGATCAGGAAATGCAGGCAACCACGGCGGTACGTGCTTAAATGCCGGTGTTTCACCAATTTGTGAAAAACTGGGTATCATCCTCTGATTCTTTACCACTGGAAAATGTGGAAGAGGTTGAGAAAAGGGAACCTCTTCGGCAGATTCCACATACTCAACCATCTCCCTAACAATACCAGAATTTAAACTACAATGGTTCACCTCCGATGCACACAGAAAACCAGTCGATGCACACATATCCTCTAATCCTTGAATTACATCAAAAATGTTACAATGCGTTCTCCCAGCTAAATTAGCAGTACTGCTAGCAGTCTTGCCTAGGTCAATTATATACTTAATAGCAACATCTGCAAGCGATTCAAGGGCAGATTCATTGAAGCTCTCAAACCCAATGCTTTCGCATATTTGAGCCCCAGCAATCCTCGATATAGCTCGCCCAAAATCGTCGAAACCAGCTCTTTCTTCCCCGGTATTATCCACATTACTCTCTTTCTCCCTTTTACCCTCCGCATTACCTCCATCGGTCATATTCAAATTCTTGAATCATTTAGGGTTTCTTTTACTCAAAAACCTCACCACTCAGCTAAAACTCGTGCATTCAACAGAAAAGGTTCACAACTTGGCGATGTTATAAGCAATCCGACAACTCAAAAGTGCACGCTGAACCAAAGAATCTGAATTCTCAAGAAACTCAATATGCAGTTCAAGATCTCTACACCCTACGTTGCAACATAAAACCCTAGGTATTAGGCTGCATTAAGGAGTAAAAGAACAACCCCAATTGCCCAAAGTACAAGTACACATGAATTATTAAACTACTGGCTTTCCCCAAAAAATTAAAATCACAACTTTGTGATGTTAATGAGAACTCCAGAACAAAGAATCAGTGAATTCTTTTTAAAAAAAAAACAATATAGAGCTCAACGATTCATGTACCCCACTTGGTAATTAATAAAACCCTAGGTATTAGGCAGCATTAACGAGTAAAAGTACAACCCCAAATGCCCAATGTACAAGTAGACATGAACAGGGAAAGTATGAAGGTGAATACTTACAGCTGATTTAGAGAGTAATTGAACTTGAGAAGGGTTTAATCGAGAAATCTGATAAACCCTAACGGTACACAGAACTGAAGTTTTGGATCGAGAAAGTGGAGGGTCGAGTAGAGGAGCGGGACCTCTTTTATAGAAAAAATTACATTTTAATAATAGCATATGAGTCCATCTAGTTTAGGAAAGTCACAATTGAGCCCTATACGATTATGAGAAGAAGTCCTCAAACGTCAAAGCCCACAACTAAGACTAGGGGCGTCAATGAATGTTTAAAAACCGACTAAATCGATCGAACCGTACCGTATCGAATCGATTTTTAAATTTCTTTTAATAAAACCGTAAGTTTTTATATAAATATACAATCGAACCGATAATTATGGTAGATTTTTTATTTTATAAAAATAAATCAAAAAATATCGAACTGTACCGAATAAATTTACAATGTGAAAAATATATTTATATATTATGTTTAAAAATGATAAAGCATTACAAATTTTACGGGACCTTGGAATTATGAAATAGTTACAAACCAACAAGTAATTAAACTTAAAATCCTAATTCCCAAATCTATTATGCTACTCATATTGAAACTAAATTATTCCCAGCATATTCACTAGCAAAACACATGGTATTGTAGCAATTATGAGTAAAAAAAATACAATGCATTGAATATGTTTCCTTTCGTATGATTTAGATTTATCTTTTTGAATATTTAATCTTCTATAGACTTTATTCTTGAGACCCAACTTGGTTAATATCTTTCCACCAGTGCAATTTATAATTTTTGTATTTGCTTAATTTCTTTTACGATGATGTAGAATAGTTGATGTATCTATATTCTAGCCATCTTTTATATTTTCTTAAATTATCACCTTTTAAACTGTAAAAATATCCAGAGAGTTTTGTTAAGTCCTATAAAAGTACGTATGTTGTTGCATTCTAATTCTAGTAGTGATTTTTACATGACATTTAAAAAAATTACAGAATATTTACCGAACCGTAACGATACCAAAGAGAAACCTACATGATTGGGACGATTTTGAAAAGTCTAATTTTAATTATACATAATAGAATAACCGAAAAATTGGTATGGTACAAATTTTATAAAATAACCGTCCGAACCGAACCATTGATACCCCTAACTAAGACTGTGAATTTTTTTATTTTTTTATTTACATTGTGGG
>MU705101.1:119075-151738 GCA_026770625.1 Nicotiana glauca
ATAGAATTTCTGAAGTTGATTTATATATAACAGATGGTGAAGGACAATTAATGGAGGTTAAGTGAAATTTCTAAGATGCTTAGGATTGGGTCCATTGCTTGTGCCTCCTACTTTTGACTCGTTTATTGCAACATACAGTCGATCTTTTTGAAGAGAGCCTTGGAGCAACAGTAAAGTATCTCCGTATAACTTATAGGCCACAGATTCAAATCGTATCCTGATGTTCTTTGGAAGGGCAACATAAGGCTAGACAACCGATGTTAGTGCGGTTGCCGTCCGCCAATAAGGTCCCCTCCGCACGCTAGACTAGATCGTCAGTGCCGTGCGGGAAAACCAATGTCACGAGCAATTGCGGAAGCTGAGAGTGAATTGGGTTTTGAATGATGATGCTGATTTTATTGATGAATGAAAGCTGATTACAAAAGATGCGGTGTCGAGGGGGAGAGACACCAGTACAGAAAAATGATTGCTTGAAAATGTTTGATTGCTTAGTCCCCCCTAATAATTCTTAAAAAAAGTAAACCAAAGTACATGGCTTGTCCTAATAAAGCTATAAAAGCACATTGAATGAAAATGATGTAAACTAGCCTAAAACAATACAATGAAAATGAATTAGTTTATTACAATGTAGAAACAAGTCCGATGGCAACAACTTTGTCTTGCGGGTCAGGGTCTGCGCGTGCGGTGCTGGAGGCACGCGCGTCACTTGTTGTGTTCGCCTGAAGCTGGGCGCTGGTGCTTGGAATCAGGGACTGGGCGCGAGGCGCCAATGGAATGGGCTTGCTGCTAGGCGCTGGCGAGGCATCAGGATGTGCGCGCGGCGTTGTTATCATTGGCCAGGTGCTGGGCGCTAGCGAGAGGCATCGGTGGGGCGACATAGGCACATGCGCGCTTGTCGCTTAGCACAGCCAAGACCACGACGCCGACCATGGCGCTAGGCATTGTGAGGCTTGTTAGGCCGCCATGGGGTGCGGCCAAGGTGTCATGTGGCGTGTATGGAAAACAACCCATGACATTCTCTCCCACCTGAGTTGGCACCGTTCTCGGAGCCTTATCAGGATGATAATGATGATGGTTGTTCTGATGGTTGATGGCTGGGAGGTCTGCGCCCCTCTGTTCTGGGAGGTCTGCGCCCCTCTGTTATGGGAGGTCTGTGCCCCTCTGTTCTTTGAGCTTGCTTTGATAGAGAAGCCATGATGTTATGCGGCTGGCATGGAAGACTGGATGGATCTTCCACCAGGATGGGGTTTTCACCTGATATGTGGATTTCCCAATGCGTTTTTCAATGGAAAGGGGCCCAATGTATTTTTGTTGTAGGCGAGGGTCATGGGTCCTTTCTGCGAACAAGTATCGCTTTGGGATGCATAACATTACTTTGTCCCCTGTTTGATGATGGGCAAAGCAAATATTATGTTCGGTGAACCTTTCTGCCCGCTCTTGGGCTCTGACGAGATAGCTCCGCACTATCTCCATATTGCGCTCCCATTCGCTCGAGAAGCTGGCAGCTCGAGGCGATTTCGGCATGATGGATGCATTCCTTATTTGCGGGAGAAGCGGTTGCTGTCCGGTAACAATTTCTAAAGGGGTTTTGTTTGTATGAAGGTCCTTTTGAGAATCGAAACACAATTGAGCAGCATCCAAGAGCTTCACCCAATGCTTCTGTGATCTGGTTGCAAAGTTGTGGAGATATTCCTCCAGCATGTCATTCAACCGATCTGTCTGGCCATCCGATGATGGATGGATGTCTGAGTTGTGACTCAATGTTGACCCAAAGCAACTGAAGAGATGGGTCCAAAAGTTGCTAGTGAAGCGTGAGTCGCGCCCACTAAGAATGTGTTTGGGCGTGCCCCAATGTTTGATGATGTGCGAGAAGAAGAGTCTAGCTGTATCTTCTGCTGAGATGTTATATGGGGCTGCTATGAGGGTTGCATAGTTTGAGAATTGATCTACGACAACCATGATGGATGCAAGATTCCCGACTTCGGGAAATCTTGTGATGAATCTGAGGGAAACACTTTCCCATGGTTTCTGCGGGACATGTGATGGATGTATGGGTCCCGTATGTGCTGAGTGATCCGACTTGTCCTTGTGGCATGGCTGACAAGTCTTCACACGCTAATGAGTGTCGCCCGTCTTTTGTGGCCGGGGACATGATGGCTGTTTGTTGCTGCGAAGGGTAGCTGGAACTAGGGGTTCATGTCTATCAACTACCTTCTCCAACTGCATGGCTGAGATGTTTCCAGCGGCCATCTTTATGGGAAAACATGGTATGGTGCAGGGCTTGGCCCGTTTTCTCCTATCATGAGGAGAATGTTGGCATATGGTACCGGTATGGTGTTGGTTTGCCTCATAAACTCCAAACCCACTATCATGTCGAAGTCATCTATAATTGCGATGTGCAGGTCGATGCTTCCTTTGTATGGGCCAAGTTTCACTGGGACATTTGTGGCTGTTCCACCCAATGTCTGGGGTGGCGAGTTGATGGCCTTGACGCGACCTTTACTCTTCTTTACCACTAGACCAAGACGCTCTACCTGAGTTGAGTCCAAGTAGTTATGGGCAGCGCCCGTGTCAATCAGTGCGTGAATGGGGTGGCCATTCACTTTCAATTCGACGAACATGAGGGTCCTCGCTTGATTAGGAGGTCCTTCGTCCATCTTTTCTTTCCCCTTCTTGGGGATGAGATTTTCTTAGGAGGACATGCACCGATCCCCACTAAGGCATGTGGGATAGAGCCAACAAGTGCATTGAAGGCGCCTACCTGATCTGCTTCTGATGTGTCTGATGCATCAGTCTCGTCTTCGACAGTTTGATGAGAATTGATCTTTACGGTTGGGCATTCATTGTTCCAATGTGCCCCGCCGCAATGACGGCATTCTGAGGGAGGCTTTCTCCCCTGATTGTTGTTGACGGATACAATGTTGTTGTTGTTGGAGGGAGGAGTCTTAGTTTTGGATGCACTCCGATTTCCCACACTTTTGCTTGGGCTACCATTGCTGGGATGGTTCCCATGGAATCCCCCTCGGACATGTGGCTGGGTCATGTCGTTCTGAGTTCCTAAATGATAATCGCCAAGGCATTCTACAGCTTGAATGGCCTTGAGCAGGTTGTTTACCCGCTGTCTCTGTAGTTCCATACGGGCATGAGGTTTCAAACCTTCTATGAATGCGAAGAGTTTGTCTTTGTCCCCCATGTCACGTATGTTTAGCAGGAGTGCGGAGAATTCGCGCACGTGCTCCCTCACTGATCTGGTGTGGCGGAGCTCCCGTAGCTTTCTCCTTGCATTGTATTCCACATTTTCGGGGAAGAACTGCAGGCGTATGGCTGCCTTCAATTCATCCCATGTCTGGAGGGTATCTTCACCGGCCTTGATGGCTTCGTATTTGACCCGCCACCAAAGTTTGGCATCGCCCTGAAGATACATGGCATTTGTTGCTACCTTTTTGGATTCTTCCAAATGCCCCACGACATCGAAGTATTGTTCGACGTCGAAGATGAATTTTCCACTTCTTTAGCATCCCAGGATCCATCATATGGTATTGGCTCCGATATCTTAAGTTTGTGTGGAATGATGTTGGGGTTTGCTGTACCCCTGATGTGGTTGTCGCCTCCTCGAAGTAGGCTCTAGAGGGCAGCATTGACAACATTGAGCTGGCCTGTCAAGTCGTTTATGGTTTGCTGCATGGCAGTTAGTCTGTCTGCCTTTTGTTCCCGATGGGCTAAATCGTCGGAACGCTCCTGTTGGAGGTCCTCAAATTTGCCATGAATATTGGCATTTTCAATGGCTGTCGTTTGTTTGTCGTCCTCAGAGTCACGACTGATGTTTGCAATGTCATTTTCGGCCTGCCGCATTCGGCGGTCCAGGTCGTCCAACCTTTGCACTAGGTTGGTGTTTAGACTAGGCACCGTGTCTACAATGGGTCGTAATCGGTCAACCGTCTCTTCTAGGGATGCTAGACGCTCCCCATGATTTACCATGGTCAGAAATGGTGATGATGGAAAATGTGTTCCCTCGTCCGATGTCGAGCCTAGGCTCTGATACCAACTGTTACGCAACGCCTTCCTGATGTTCTTTGGAAGGGCAACGTAAGGCTAGGCAACCGATATCAGTGCGGTTGCCGTCCGCCAATGAGGTCCCCCCCGCACGCTAGACTAGATCGTCAGTGCCGTGCGGGAAAACCAATGTTACGAGCAATTGCAGAAGCTGAGAGTGAATTGGGTTTTGAATGATGATGCTGATTTTATTGATGAATGAAAGCTGATTACAAAAGATGCGGTGTCGAGGGGGAGAGACACCAGTACAGAGAAATGATTGCTTGAAAATGTTTGATTGCTTAGTCCCCCTAATAATTCTTAAAAAAAATAAACGAAAGTTACATGACTTGTCCTAATAACGTTGTAAAAGCACACTGAATGAAAATGATGTAAACTAGCCTAAAACAATACATTGAAAAGGAATTAGTTTATTACAATGTAGAAACAAGTACGATGGCAGCAACTTTGTCTTGCGGGTCAGGGTCTGCGCGTGCAGTGCTGGGGGCGCGCGCAACACTTGTTGTGTTCGCCTGAGGCTGGGCGCTGGTGCTTGGCATCAGGGACTGGGCGCGAGGCGCCGAAGGAATGGGCCTGCAGCTAGGCGTTGGCGAGGCATCAGGATGTGCGCGCGCGGCATTGTCAGGGCGCGCGACGCTGTTATCATTGGCCAGGTGCTGGGCGCTAGCGAGAGGCATCGGTGGGGCGACAGAGGCACATGCGCGCTTGTCGCTTGGCGAAGCCAAGACCACGGGGCCGACCATGGCGCTAGGCATTGTGAGACATGCTACGCCACTATGGGGTGCGGCCAAGGGGCCATGTGGCGTGTGTGGAAAGCAGCCCATGGCATATCTTATGCAGCAGGCTGCCCTCTTTATATGATCGATCTTATCTATATTCGCTTTTAGTTGATTTTCCCTCTTTTTCATTATTTTATTAAAATTCTTCTTTATTATTTATGCAATTTTTTTTTCTAATGAAAACGCGGTACAAATAGTATGTTTGAGGTATCTACGAATATTTAAGAAAAATGGACATCGGTAATTGTACCTTATTCCGTAGAATATGGACTAGCGCCACGACAAATTAGAGAATACAATGGGTGTGTTTGGTATGGAGGAAAATATTTTCCGAAAAATGTTTTCTAATTTTTCTATGTTTGGTTGACTGAAATGTTTTGAAAAATATTTTCCTTATCAATTTGTTTTCCTCTAATTAGAGGAAAATATTTTTTGAAAAATATTTTCTAATTTTTCCATGTTTGGTTGACTGAAATATTTTGGAAAATATTTTCCTTATCAATTTATTTTCCTCCAATTGGAGGAAAATTGGAGGAAAATATTTTCCTTATCAAAAGAAAGGAAAACATTTTCCAAAGCTCCTTCTCAACCTTCCCCACCCTCATCATCCCACCCCACCCTCACCAACCCACCCCACCCCTTTTCCAAAAAGATTTTTTTCTTTCAAATTTCAGTTTGTTCGTTACCACTCACCCTACTACCCCTCCATCCCCTCCTCCTCAAATTTTTTTTACCTTTTTTTTTTGTAATTTAAATTTTTTTTTTTCATTTTTCTCCCCCACCTATCCCACCTGCCCCGGGGCCCGCACAAAAAAAAAATTACCTTTTTTTTTTGTAATTTAAATTTTTTTTTTTCATTTTTCTCCCCCACCTATCCCACCTGCCCCGGGGCCCGCACAAAAAAAAAATTACCTTTTTTTTTTGTAATTTAAATTTTTTTTTTTCATTTTTCTCCCCCACCTATCCCACCTGCCCCGGGGCCCGCACAAAAAAAAAATTACCTTTTTTTTTTGTAATTTAAATTTTTTTTTTTCATTTTTCTCCCCCACCTATCCCACCTGCCCCGGGGCCCGCACAAAAAAAAAATTACCTTTTTTTTTTGTAATTTAAATTTTTTTTTTTCATTTTTCTCCCCCACCTATCCCACCTGCCCCGGGGCCCGCACAAAAAAAAAATTACCTTTTTTTTTTGTAATTTAAATTTTTTTTTTTCATTTTTCTCCCCCACCTATCCCACCTGCCCCGGGGCCCGCACAAAAAAAAAATTACCTTTTTTTTTTGTAATTTAAATTTTTTTTTTTCATTTTTCTCCCCCACCTATCCCACCTGCCCCGGGGCCCGCACAAAAAAAAAATTACCTTTTTTTTTTGTAATTTAAATTTTTTTTTTTCATTTTTCTCCCCCACCTATCCCACCTGCCCCGGGGCCCGCACAAAAAAAAAATTACCTTTTTTTTTTGTAATTTAAATTTTTTTTTTTCATTTTTCTCCCCCACCTATCCCACCTGCCCCGGGGCCCGCACAAAAAAAAAATTACCTTTTTTTTTTGTAATTTAAATTTTTTTTTTTCATTTTTCTCCCCCACCTATCCCACCTGCCCCGGGGCCCGCACAAAAAAAAAATTACCTTTTTTTTTTTTTTGTAATTTAAATTTTATTTTTTCATTTTTCTGCACCACCTATCCCACCTGCCCCCGGGCCCGCACAAAAAAAAAATTACCTTTTTTTTTTGTAATTAAATTTTTTTTTGATTTTCCTGCCTTTGTCGATAAAACCACAACATAAAATACACATAATATAATTAAGTACTACGTAAATTAAAATGTACATTTTCTATCAATTTAGTTTAAAAAAAATATACGTTAACTTTCGTCAGCTGCAAAAGATAACTCCAAAACCAAAAGTATGTGATTAAAACCTTATACTACTAATGAAAATTTACATTTTCCTTTTCTCCTCAAAGGCAACATCCCCCCTAAGTGAACGAACACCCTTCTTGGGGCCTTTAAAGGGGGATTTAAATTATATCTAAAGATTTTTACCCAATTAAACAATTTTAACTCGTGATAATAGGTTAGTTATTATTTTTATTGGATTACTAATTACTCCCTCTATCAAATTTATTTGATGGTCTGGGTACAAATTTTAAGAAATAAAGAAACATTTGAAACTTGAGGTTTAAAATAAGCTATAAATATCAGCGTGATATAAGAGCCCATTTTGTGCTTTTTAGCCATTTTGTAGTGTGTTTGGATAAAGTAAAAAAGTGCTTTTAAGCACTTGTTTTTAAGCTAAAATGACTAAAACAAGCCGAAAGCCAAAGCTAGAATTCTTAACTTATGACTTTTGGCTTAAAAGTCACTTACAACAAGCCCATCCAAACGGGCTCTAAATCATCTCATTAAAAGTAAAATAAGCATTTTAAAGTTCGTTACCAAATATAGAAATATGTCATTCTTTTTAAACCGACTAAAATGAAAAGAGAGTTACGTAAACTAGGACAGCAGAATTAATGTCTTAAAAGATTTACTTGTAATTATTTAATACGTAACCTAATTGTATAAATATCTTTTACACTCGCATATAACTTAAACTCTTTAAACGTATACAGTAAAAGTTTTTCATACGTATAGCTAGGGGTTGCATACAAGTGGGTCGGGTCGGGTATGGTATGGGTGAGTAAAAACGGGCAATGTAAAAATAGATTATTTATCAGGCCCGACCCACATATAATACTAATAAAAAAAGAGAAATTACCAGTTATGTCCATTTATAAGTAGCTCATTACAAAAATTGGCCAATTGATAAAATATTACTAATATTAGCCAAATTAGCCAATTAGCTATTTGTAGAAAAAAATATCAATTTTTTGCTTTGTTTTGAGTGAGTGTTATTAGAATAGATTGGGCACAACTTAAGGAGTTTGAATCTCAGTTTTGGGATAATTTGGTGAAGTTTTGAGGTGGTTTGAATTGAAAATTCGAAGTAAAAGCTGAACATGAAAAAAAAAATGATACGTGTATCACACTCTGTATCATTTGTGTATCATATATGTATCATATTTGTATCAATGGTGTATCACATGTGTATCCATGTATACCTGTGTGTGTGATACATGCGTGATACATGCGTGATACATGTTTGATACATGTGTCGCAGAAGACTTTTTTTAACTCGATTTAATTACGAATTTTGATACAAATCCAGTCCAAATCACCTCTAATCTTCCTCAAATTTTGTATATTGACTTATCTATATATTTTTAATGAATTTCAACTATACCCATTGAAAAAGTTCCTTTTTTGTTTAGATTTTTAAAATATTGTATAGATTTTTGTATTTCATCACCTTATTTGCTACCCCGTCCATGAAATTTCATTTCCGTCTTGTATCTAATGTTGCTAATCACGCTTAAAAATATGGAAGGTGATTTTTGCATGTGATTCTTTGAGAGAAAGAACCTTGTTATTTAGTTTTTCAATTTTTGTTGGTTAGTTTTGGTAAGTCTACGACTAATGGCTAGAGGTTGGTAAGTTGAGATTTATTTGGGACATTTGTGTAAGTTTCCCTAAAAAAAAGGGTTGATGACAGATAATAAGGATATCCATATTATCTATGACTTTTTGAATATGGTCATTTTTGGGAGAATTTTTAGTTTCCCAAACTTGAGGAACCCCCAATTTGAATCTTTGCAAATGTAAAAGTTAAACCATTAGTTATTCATTGTTTATCTATTTTTAAGTGGATAATATGAATCTGATCCATATTTGGCCAATTTTTAAAAAGTTCATTGTCCAACCTATTTTTTAATAGATAATGTGTGAGTAACTATTTTTTTAAATCCATTTTGCCACCACTACGTAAAGCAGATAAAACATAAGAATTAACGTAAATAACAGTTCACCCAATCGCTTAAAATAAAAATAGTCGATGGAGGTATAATCAGTGGCGGAATCAAGATTTTATTAAAGGGAGTCAAAATATAAAGAAACAAACTCACCAAGAAGTCAAAGGGTGTCATTATATAGATATGACTTGTTATTTGTGTAAAGATCCCGCAATCCCATTCTTGCTAATTTGGAAGAAAACAACAATCCAAATTCAGGCCCTCCCACAGGCCACAAAGCTGTATAAAAAAAATAATAGTAGAAAATAGATGAAATGACTTTCCTCAAATCTTGATGGCTAGCTCACATGCTGGAAGTCATGAGCATAAGTAGATGAAACTTGAAAGAGAGATATGAGGGAAGGACCTTTCTCTTCTAGCTACGTTTTCACTTTTCTTGTATTGCTGTGTTGATATTATAGGTGTTTATCGGGCGGGCTGGGACAGGCTGAATGGGAAAAATCCCAGCCCGTTCGGTTAGCGGGCGGGCTGTTAGCGGACTGGGAATAGCGGGATGTTAGCGGGTTGTGTTTTTGCGGGTTTTCGTGGACCTGTACGGGTTCGGGCTTAAACGGGCTCGGGCGGGCTGTGTTAAATTTTTTTTTTTAAATTAAATTTTGTGAGTAACGGTACACAAATTTTTAAAAAAAATTAAAAATTTAACCCATTAACGGGCTGAACCGGGCTGCAGCCCATTAATAGCCCGTTAATGGGTTAGCGGGCGCTAAAGCGGGTTCCGGTGCACCGGTATCCAAAATGTGTTCGTCTAAAACCCGCTCCCCGTCCAATCCGTCCAAACCCGTCCCATTTGCTACAGTAGCGGGCTGAACGAGCTGACCCGGATTGAAGCGGGCTGAAAACGGGTAAGCCCGGCCCGATTACCAGGTATAGTTGATATTGATACCTACTTAGTTGATGTTTCCCTTTCTTTCCTTTGATTGGTATCCTTTTTGTCTTCCCACTATTTCTCATATGCAATCAACAACTTGCTTCCATGTAAATATGACGGAATAATTGAGAAAGATAGAATACATAACTGGACCCTTAAATTTGGATTTTTTGTCATTTTGACACTTAGATATAGAGTTGTTCCTATCAGGCCCTTCAACTAAATCATATATATGTCAACTAGACACTTTGTAGACCATCTGAGAAAAACTTTTATAAAAATTAAACGCGTGTATTACAGTTGCCTCTAACACCTTAAAATATTCTATATTATAGAATTAACCCCCAAAATAAATTGAAACTCATTTTCAGAAAATAAAAAAACTTGACCGTTGGGCGACGACTTAGTGCCTTAAAAGGCTCAATGAAAAATGCTATTCTAGTAGAAGATGATTCTGAAGTACTATTTTTGTTAAAAGATGTTACAAAATGCAACTTATATCAACTACTTGTGTGTTTTAGTTTGTAAAGTTTTATTCCAGTACCTTACAAGCGCGAGAATAGTCAAATCCATGTACACTAAACTTTTTTTTTAAAAAAAATTATGAGGAAAAATTAAGGCTTCACGGGAAGAAGAAGAGAAATAGAATGTGGGGGAAAAATTTGCTTTAATTGCAATAATATATTTGAATATAATAATAATCAACAACCTTTTTTTCATGTTCACGCGCCTTTCTCCACACAAATCATGTCACTACAAAGTGTCTAATTGGCATAGATGTGATTTAGTTGAAGGGTCTGATAAGAACAACTCTATGTTTAGGTGTCCAAGTGACAAAAAAAATCAAGTTTAAGGGTCCAGTTATGTATTCTGCCTAACAAATCTCTTTGCATGATTTCAACTTTAACTCTACGTAGTGACGTATTCAAGATTTTAAAATCGATCATGGATGGTCGATCACTTCCCTTAATATAAAGTTGTTGCAAGTCACATAGTATATACACAACTATTCGAACGCGAAAGTGTTAAAAAAATTATTAAGAAAACTAGCTACGACTATATTATAACTTCTAGTTACAAGTCACAGTGAACTACTTGTTTGCTCAAAAGTTATCATACACTTTATGAATACAAAATAATATACATGAGTTACGGGAAAATCATAGCAAATTGTAATAATCTATGAACCAATTGAAAGAAATGATAATAAATACTCGAGATTAGGAGAAGAAGCATTAACAACTTTTGCTGATAATGTTTGTTTGGTCTGCCTCTCCATGAAGAGGTTCAGAGCCTTACAATGGAGTTTTATCTTCCCCCAAGATGGGTGACTTTGTCTCTCCTCTCTTCTTCACTCTCGAGAATCGTGGTTTTGAAGAAGCCCCCCCTTCTAGGGTTTATTCCTCTAGTATTTATAGTTGTGAGCCCCGTGAGCTAATAGTAAGTGCCGTAGCTACGCTGAGGTATCGCCCCCATGGGGAGATGGATAGGCCTTGCCTTCACGTATCCAACCGAATAAGAGTCGAATAATGTTATGGATAAGTGGCCATACCACTTATTAATTACGGATTAGCCCAAGATGAGATTAACTTCGTTAATTATCGTGGGGTCGGATTCTGGCCCATACAGTTAGTCCCTCCGCTCATCAAGGTCGTGCTTCGACCGAGCTCGATGAGCGGACTTCATCGATTGTGATCTGAAAAACCCGAATAAGGGGGTCAGTTGTCGCTTTGGTCGAGACCGAATTCTTTTTGGCGATAGCCCGAACCTTGTGGAATGTCGGCATCATGTTATCAAATTACCAAGTCGCCGTATAATCAAGACGGAATGCCTCTTCTCGGCGAAGACATATGACGTTTTAACACAATTCGAGCGAGACCGAACTTCGTTACGTTCTGATCCTCGCATCTATTTGGGATCATAGTTGTTTACGACGGGGGACGGGCCGTGTGCGATACGGCCGTGGGAAATAAGTATGCGCTGGGTACGTATTTGGTCACGTCCAGAATTTTGAAGGCGTACGACACATTCTTTCAGCGTTCGCAGGCCGTTGCGATTATTCCGGCGGTGAGACGTTGGCGGATGGCTGAGAAGTCGCTTCGTGGAGCTTGTCATAATGACGCATGCTTCGGCAGAATCGAACCGTTTTACGGTTGGTCATGCAGTTAATGATAGCTATTGGGTTTCGCGAAAGCCATTTACGTTGCCTATAAAGGTAGGTTGAGGCATTCATTTCTCATATCTTTATTGTTCATCTGAGAGAGATTCTGAAGAAACTTTTTCATTCTGCTAATTCATCTTCTCCTTTCTTTCCTTGATTGTGATAACCTTTGTCTTGCCCACCGAATTCTATCCCTTTCTCTTTAGTAGATCAACAATGGCAGGCAGTTCTTCCCATGATGCTCTTCTGATGGATTTTTCGGTCAATTCTCCGGTAGTTGAAGGGCCACCTCCGGCAATGGGAGGTGCAGAACAGATAGAGACCGTAGAAGCTCCGTCGGTTGATGAGGTAGTTCCTCGGCCCGGAGGTCCGACGATCAATTTCACCATCGACGGTGGAGAGGACCCGGTGGATGAAGCCCCGTTAATGGGGGAAATTGGGGTGGCCCGATTACGGGAACATGGGGTCATCCCCACCTTTGCGAACATCGTTCTCGCTAGAAGCGAGGAGAGGGTCCACACTGACCGCAGGGGATACTGCGTCTTTTATGCCTATTCCTTCAGGTTGGGGTTTAATATTCCGCTCCCAATGCTGGTAGTGGATTTCTGTCATTATTATAGGGTGTGACCGGGTCAGCTCACTCCTTCCCTCTACAAATTATTGGCGATGTTTATCAAGTATGGGGAGTTGGCCGGTAGGGTGGTCTCGCTGCAGCACGTGCTCAGCCTCTACGCCCCCCAGAGAGTCCGTGGCACCATGATTTGGGCGTGCCCTAGTGGGTCTAGGGGCCTGACCGCGACACTGGACGATAAGGTCGACCTCCGTCCTTTTGAGAATTTATTTTACATTAGGACCAAGCATTTAGTGGCGTGTCCCACTGGGTTCCCAGAGGCTTGGAACCATGCACGTAAGTTTCTTTATCGTCTTATTCTTTTTTTTTTGTCTCGCATTCGTGAGTGCTAACTCGTGTTAATTTTGTAGCCAAAAAGTCACCGCCGACTCCTTTAGCTGGGATACGCGGGTGGGTTGAGGCCGTGCTTCCTTATACCGGGGGGTACGCACGTGGGAATCTTTCTGGGAGAGGCATGGCCGCATGCCTGCTACAGGTGAGAAGTTGACTTCTTCCTTTGTTCTACTTTGATTCGATTTTATTTACCAACTTTGCTTTTCTGTGACAGGGAGGGCACGTCGTGGTAGGGCTCCTCAGTTGGCCTTCCGGCGACCGGGTGCAGTTGCCCGGCTTATTGCAGCAGCAGTGCCGCACCGCGTACTGAGGGTGGCATCAGTTGAATCTTCGGTGGCTCCTTCCCTGCCACGGGCCGCACTTCGGGATGAGGGGCCGTCGGGGGTTATGTGCCCTAAAGCGGAATTTCCCTCAGACGGGGAGGAGGAGGAGAGGCCGCTGATTAGACGCAGGATCGTATTCATGCCGGATCCTCCTATGGTAATTAACTTAGATTCCCTTATAGCGGATGAGGAAGAGAGTGCGGCCGCGGCGGCCGCCCTTGAGAGCGAACAAATAGTGGGGGTTGCCCCGGCTGGCTTAGTCCATGATGATACCGTCGCTTCGGCGACTCAGTTAGTGACTCCCATCGCTGAGATGGGGGTAGTTCCTCAGCGGCTGCTGAGGTTGGTGAGCCAAGCGTTCCGTTGGTGGTTATGGCGGGTGAATCTGCCTTGCCAGCAGTGGGAGGAGGAAGAGACATATACGGAGAAGAGTATGAGTCCGAATCTGATTTGGACCCCGAGGACGTCCGCATGTTTCGGGAAGGCTTTACAAATTCGGCTGTGCGTGCAGAGGGAAGGTCTCGCCTCATCGAGATCCCCACGGATTTAAACTTATTGCTCCAAGGCTCGAGTTTGGTGCTGCAGTTTGGGCTGCTATGCTCGAAAGCCGAGAATGCGTCGCTGAGGGACGTCATCGATATTGGGCTGATGAATGAGGTGGCCGTAATGGGCTTAAGGGTATGTACTCTGACGTTAGTTTGCTTCTTCTTTTGCCTTAGTTTGCTTTTTATCCTAATCGTGGCTTTCGCTTTGCAGTCTTATTTACTGGAGGTGGAGGGCATTCGTCGAGCTAACGTTCGCTCGACGATATTTTTGCGGGTATTGGAGAAATACTGCCGCTACCGGGAGCGGTGCCGGGAGATGCGCATGCGCTTGAGAAATAATCCTCGTAGCCGAGCCCTGGTCGAGGAATTGGCAAGGCGGGTGCTTCAAATGCAGCAGGCACTTGGCAGAATAAGTGCCCTTGAGGAGCAGCTCCATCGGAAGGACGGGGAGCTCGAGGCGGGGAAGAGGACCGCGACCGAGTGCGAACGCCAGGGTTTGGCTACAGCGGCGGAGGCTGCAGCGGCATGGAGCGTGAAGTTAGCTACATTGGAGGGCGAGGTCGCATCCCTGAAGCGTCAGGTGAGTGATGCCTCGTCTAGGGCTGAGGCGTTGAAGGAGCCTATCCGCGCGCACGAGTTCCAGCTGGCGCTGGTGAGGGCTGCTGCGGCTTTTAGGGAGGCGAACCTCGAGTAGCAGATATGTGTTTTCGAGCAGAATGCCCAAGTTATGGTGGATTGGGTTATGGCCTTGGAGGAAGAGAATCAACGCCTACAGGACCAGTCCGCTTCTTCCAGCCAGGCTCGTGAATTTTGGGTTTTTGCCGAAGCCCAACGTGATGTATATAAGAATTTGTGGGAGGCCGGCATCGTGGCCGAAGCTGCTTTCGAGGGGGGCGCGCCAAAAGGCTCGTGAGGCTCGTATTGACTGTGGTTTTGATATGGCGACGCCAGAGGCTGACGATGGCGCAGATAGGGGCGCGGATGGTGCCGAATAAAAAGAAAAATATTTTTTTTTTGCCGCTTGGTGTTTGCTTTCTTTTTTTGTTTTTCTTCCTTCCCTTTTTTTTATTGACCGGCCTTGGACGGGTGTAAGCGGGAATGACCCGCAATTAACCTTGTAAATAAATGAAATCTTCTTTTCGTTATTTGCCTTGTACTTATTTTGTACTTCGCTCTTTTTTCCTTTGGATTTTTCTTTGCATGCGTCGTAGGAGTGATTTGCCTTTGAGTTTGGCTTTGGTAGGTGTGTCGATTTTTTGTTGATGCCTTTTCTTCTTCGACTCGGGATTAATGAGTCGGAACCGTTGCTTGGTGACATTGGCGCTTAGCCTTAGTCCCAGTTCGGGCGCGGTCAAACTACTGGCCGCGATGGTAAAAATGTGAACTTGTGGTTCGATCGGGGCCGAACTTTTCATGCCCCTAATCTTAATTCGAGTTGGGTGTACTTACTTGAATGGCGAGGTGCCTGACCCGCGACTTGATTCGTTGGCGGTTGAGTTTTGCTGAGTTCAATGGTGAAGGAGCTTGGTTCGAGTCCCGGTTCATCCGTGGTTGCATTTGTTGGCGAAGGCGCATAGCTTGAGTCTTGGTTCAACTGTAGTTGGACTTGCTGGCGAAGGCGCATAGCCTGAGTCCCAGTTCGACTATTGTTGAACTTTGTCAATTTTGACGGCGAAGGTGCATAGCCTGAGTCTTGGTTCAACCGTAGTTGAACTTGTTGGCGAAGGCGCATAGCCTGAGTCTTGGTTCAACCGTAGTCGAACTTGCTGGCGAAGGCGCATAGCCTGAGTCCCAGTTCGACTGTTGTTGAACTTTGTCAATTTTGACGGCGAAGGCGCATAATCTGAGTCCCAGTTCAACTGTTGTTGAACTTTATCAATTTTGACAGCGAAGGCGCATAGCCTGAGTCTTGGTTCAACCGTAGTTGAACTTGCTGGTGAAGGTGCATAGCCTGAGTCTTGGTTCAACCGTAGTTGAACTTTTTCAATTTTGACGGCGTAGGCGCATAGCCTGAGTCTTGGTTCAACCGTAGTTGAACTTGTTGGCGAAGGCGTATAGCCTAAGTCTTGGTTCAACCGTAGTTGAACTTGCTGGCAAAGGCGCATATCCTGAGTCTTGGTTCAACCGTAGGTGAACTTTGTCAATTTTGACGGCGAAGGCGCATAGCCTGAGTCTTGGTTCAACCGTAGTTGAACTTGCTGGCGAAGGCGCATAGCCTGAGTCTTGGTTCAACCGTAGTTGAACTTTGTCAATTTTGACGGCGAAGGCGCATAACCTGAGTCTTGGTTGAACCGTAGTTGAACTTGCTGGCGAAGGCGCATATCCTGAGTCTTGGTTCAACCGTAGTTGAACTTGCCGGCGAAGGCGCATAGCCTAAGTCTTGGTTCAACCGTAGCTGAACTTTGTCAATTTTGACAGTGAAGGCGCACAACTTGAGTCTTGGTTCAACCGTAGTTGAACTTGCTGGCGAAGGCGCATAGCCTGAGTCTTGGTTCAACCGTAGTTGAACTTTGTCAATTTTGACGACGAAGGCGCATAGCCTGAGTCTTGGTTCAACCGTTGTTGAACTTGCTGGCGAAGGCGCATAGCCTGAGTCCTAGTTCAACTGTTGTTAAACTTTGTCAATTTTGGCGGCGAAGGCGCATAGCCTGAGTCTTGGGTCAACCGTAGTTGAACTTGCTGGCGAAGGCGCATAGCCCGAGTCTTGGTTCAACCGTAGTTAAACTTTGTCAATTTTGACGGCGAAGGCGCATAGACTGAGTCTTGGTTCAACTGTAGTTGAACTTGCTGGCAAAGGCGCATAGCCTGAGTCTTGGTTCAACCGTAGTTGAACTTTGTCAATTTTGACGGCCAAGGCGCATAGCCTGAGTCTTGGTTCAACCGTAGTTGAACTTGCTGGCGAAGGCACATAGCCTGAGTCTTGGTTCAACCGTAGTTGAACTTGCTGGTGAAGGCGCATAGCCTGAGTCCCAGTTCAACTGTTGTTGAACTTTGTCAATTTTGACGGCGAAGGCACATAACCTAAGTCTTGGTTCAACCGTAGTTGAACTTTGTCAATTTTAACGGCGAAGGCGCATAGCCTGAGTCTTGGTTCAACCGTAGTTGAACTTTGTTAATTTTGACGGCAAAGGCGCATAGCCTGAGTCTTGGTTCAACCGTAGTTGAACTTGCTGGCGAAGGCGCATAGCCTGAGTCCTAGTTCAATTGTTGCTGAACTTTGTCAATTTTGACAGCGAAGGAACATAGCCTGAGTCTTGGTTCAACTATAGTTGAACTTGCTGGCGAAGGCGCATAGCCTGAGTCCCAGTTCAACTGTTGTTGAACTTTGTCAATTTTGATGGCGAAGGTACATAGCCTGAGTCCCAGTTCAACTGTTGTTGAACTTTGTCAATTTTGACCGCGAAACCTGTATCTGGGATGCGGGAGATGCGAAAGATCTCAAAGGGGGCTTCTTCTTGTTCGCACTGTCGGAGATTGGAGAGGGAGAGAGCTTGGATTTTGATTCGAGATCTTTGAGTTCTCCTTGTCAGAGGTGCCGTTTTGGGCTTGTTTGAGCGAGGTTGTTCTTCTTTTTTGGCGTTTATTTCCTTTTGGTCCAAGGAAGAACTACGCGATTTTGCTAGGAAATCCTCACAGACGGTGCCAAATTATTTGCTCAAAAGTTATCATACACTTTATGAATATAAAACAATATACATGAGTTACGGGCAAATCATAGCAAATCGTGATAATCCATGAACCAATTGAAAGAAATGATAACAAATACTCGAGATTAAGAGAAGAAGCATTAATAACTTTTATTGGTAATGTTTGTTTGGTCTGCCTCTCCATGAAGAGGTTCAGAGCCTTACAATGGAGTTTTATCTTTCCCCCAAGATAAGTGCCTTTGTCTCTCCTCTCTCTTCTTCACTCTCGAGAAGCGTGGTTTTGAAGAAGCACCCCCCTTCTAGGGTTTATTCTTCTAGTATTTATAGTTTTGAGCCCCGTGAGCTAATAGTAAATGGCCGTGGCCACGCTGAGGTTTCGCCCTCATGGGGAGATGGATAGGCCTTGCCTTCATGTATCCAACCGAATAAGAGTCGAATAATGTTATGGATAAGTGGCCATACCACTTATTAATTACTGATTAGCCCAAGATGAGATTAAATCCGTTAATTATCGTGGGGTCGGATTCTGACCCATACACTACTACTAATATTATTATTATGAAACAAAAAGACTTCTGGTCACAACTTTGCTAGAACAAACTAAACAACCATTTAGAAATTCATCATCGATACTTTTACAAAGTTCATTTTTATGTAGCTCTTTTGAATCCTTGGTTGCTCGACGGATGAACACAGTGTTGAAAAACAACAAATAATAATTTTTAATAATCGGTTAAAATACACCAACGATATCAAATACTTTTTTATGCTAGTTGTCGGTATGTATATGTGACGACCAGGCCGGTCGTCTCATGGGTTACTGGCCCGTTTCTCCCATTTATGCTTCTTATTGCTTTGTTCATCTGTGTTTTGAGGTATCAGGTTGGTTGGATTGAATCCAGGTTGGTTTTGGTGAGATTTGAGATACTTAATCTCTTTTAAGAAAGTTTAAGTTGGAAAAGTCAACCGGATATTGACTTATGTGTTAGAGGGCTCGAATGTGAGTTCCGGTGATTCAGTTAGCTTCGGGAGGTGATTTGTGACTTGGGAGCATGATCGGAATGGGTTTTGGAGGTTTGGAGTAGAATTAGGCTTGAATTAGTGAAGTTGATATTTTGGCAATTTCCGGTTGATTTGGATATAGGGGTCGGAATGAAATTTTGAGAGGTGCAGTAGCTTTGTTGTGTTATTTGGGATGTGTGTGCAAGATTTCAGGTGATTTGGACATGGTTTGGTCGGGTTTTTGATCAAAAGCGTATTTCGGAAGATTTTAGAAACTTAGGCTTGAATCCGATGTATTTTGGGTGATTTGATGTTGTTTGATTTATTTTGATAATTGGAACTAGTTTGAATAAGGTTTTGGGATGTGTTGGTGCCTTTTGTTGAGGTCTCGGGGGCCTCGTTGAGTTTCGGGTGTTCAATCGGACCATTTCTAAGTTGGAAAAATTCCAGAAGTTTAGGTTCAACTGTTGCAGGGTTTTGCCCTTCGCGATCGCGGAGGGAGTCCTGCTATCGCATAGAAGGATTTGAGGAAGTGTCCCAGTTGTTCTTCGTGTTTGCAGAGTTAGGCTTGCGATCGCATTGTTTGGAGAAATGGTTAATCGCGAACGCGGGTAAGGGGTCGCGATCGCATAGTGTTAAATAGACCAGGGGTCTTGGATGGAATTTGTTCAATGCGAACGCGGGAGGAGGTCCGCGATCGTGTAGGGTCAATGGATTAGGCATTGCGATCACAGGGTCTTGGACGCGATCGCATAGAGTTATTTTGGGAACTGAGATTTTTGTGCTTCGCGATCGCGAAAGTTTTCCCCCGATCGCGATTAAGAAAATAAAGCCTGGGCAGAATATTTTTAAATTCGTCTTGTTCGCGAATGTGGGTCTATTTTCCTCATAATTAGTCGCTTTCAAAGCTTTTTGAAGAATATTAAAGAGGGATTCAAGAGGATACGTTTGGAGGTAAGAATTTTGGTCTTAAAACTCGATTCTATTGTGAAATCTATCTAGAAAATCACGAAAACTTAAGCTAAAAATGGAAGAACTAGGGCTTGGAATTTTGGACTTTGATTTGGGGATTTGAAGGACCATTAGGGGTCGGATTCAAGAACTTTTGGCATGTATGAACTCGTGGGGAGACGAGGAATCTATTGATGTAAAAATTTTTGAGTTTCGAGAAGTGGGCCCGGGGTTCGGTTTTTGCTAATTTCGAGATTTTTAGTATTTTTCAATTGTTTTCTTTTGGGCTTTGTTTCCTTAGCATATTGTGATGTATTCGTTCTGATTTTGGATAGATTCGACGCATGTGGAGGCTGATTCGAGGGGCAAAAGCATCGCGAACTAGAGAATTAGCCGGTTAGAGGTGAATAATGATTGTAAATGATGTTCTGAGGGTTTGAAACCCCGGATTGCACATCGTAGTGCTATATTGAGATGAAGCACACACTTGACGATGAGCGTGAGATCGTGCACTATTGGGGATTGTGACTTGGTCCGTCTCGATTACTGATTTTGTTTGATTGAAAACTATTTGTTATTATCATTACTTGGGCTGAATGCCATATTTGGGCCTAATGCGAACTATTTGAACCCTTTAGGGCTTTTTATTTGATATTTCCTCACTGTTTTGATTTATTACTTGAACTCAGTCATGGTATTTTCCATTATTTTACTACTCAGCCATTTTTACTCTGTTTTGAGACTTAAATGATATTTTAAATGATGTTTGGGCTGAGAAACACTGTTTTACTATCGCCCGAGGGGCTTGTGATGATTTTTGACTGAGTAAGTCCGAGGGCATGTATTGTGAGGAAATATTGATACTGATTTGAGGCCGAATGCCTGAGATATGTACGCCACGAGGTGGCTTGATTAATATGAGGCCGATGGTCTAGATTTGATGCCACGAGATGACTTGTTATTGTACTTGGGCCGTAAGGGGCCCCTCCAGGAGTCTGCACACCCCCAATGAGCACGGGTACCCATTGTAATGTGACATTGAGCCCGAGGGGCTGGTATGGTTCTGAGATGTTGCTCGAGGGGCTGGATTGTTGATACTCTGCCCGAGGGGCGAATTTCTATTTGTTTATTTTATCATAATTATCCGTCAATTACCTATTTACCGGCTTAAATAGCATTTTCACTTGAGTTTTATTGGTTTTTCTAATTTTAAGTGATTTTTACTGCTTTATTATAGAATGCCTTGGGCTTTATGTGTTTTTTTTCCTTCAGTCATTATTTATATTTGTTACTCACTGGGTCGGAGTACTCACATTACTCCTGCACCATGTGTGTAGATTCAGGCGTCGCTGGTTCCGCTCCTTAGTACTGATTTCTCCAATTCCAGGCTGTATTCGGAGACTACGAGGTAGCTGTTAACGTTCGCAACCCCATGTCTCTACTCTATCATTTTTGTCCCTTTTCAAACGTTTGTAGTAGTTTATGACTTTAGCAGACTTGTATTATTGCTATAGATGCTCGTGACATGTGACACCCTCGTTAGGGCTGTGTCGAGTTGGATTTCTGCATTTGTTATTTGTGCTTCCGCTATTCAGTAATATTAAACCATGTTTAGACTATTTTGCATTGTTTAACTATTTAAAAATGAGAATTTGATTCAATTGGCTGGCCTCGTCTTCACGAGAGGCGCCATCACGATCGGGTTCGGGGTTAGGGTCGTGACAAGTTGGTATCAGAGTCTAGGTTACATAGGTCTCACGAGTCATGAATAGGTTTAGTAAAATCTCGCGGATCGGTATGGAGTCGTCTGTATTTATCCTCGAAAGGCTACAAAAACCTTAGGAAAAACTTCACAGTTTTGAAATTCTTATCGTGCGAGTTTGTTGATCTGAGTACTAAACTTCTGTTGTTCTATTCTCTTACAGATAGTGAGGACACACACTACTGGAGAGGGTGGACGACCACCAGTGCCACCGGCTGCGTCCACCAGAGGCTGAGGACGCGGTCGTGGTCGTGGTCGTGGTAGAGGCATAGCAGCGGGGGCAACACCTACAGATCCACCAGCTGCCCCAGCTCAGGACCAGGTCCCAGCTGTGGACACTCCAGCATCACCAGCTCAGGCACCAGCTGTGCCCATTGTGATTCCGGGTCTTCAGGAGGCCTTGGCTCAGATCTTATCAGTTTACACTAGCCTAGCTTAGGCGGTTTCAGTCATTGCAGCCGCAGCTACTTCTCCGGCAGGGGGAGGTAGTCAGACTCCCGCCGCTCGCACACCTGAGCAGGTCGTGCAGGGACTTCAGATGTCGGGGGTATACCCCACCCAGTCGGTTGTAGCTGCTCAGGACTATGCAGTTCCTGTTATGCCAGAGGATGGGCAGCGTAGGTTTGAGAGATTTGGTAGGCTTCAGCCTCCGTCATTCAGTAGTGTAGAGGGAGAGGATGCCCAGGGCTTTCTGGACAAGTGTCAGAGGATGCTTCGTACTACAGGTATCTTGGAGACCAGCGGGGTCGCTTTCACTGCTTATCAATTTTCAGGACCTGCATTCACCTGGTGGGAGGATTTTGAGAGGCGCAAGCCTGTTAGTGCAACACCTCTTTCCTGGAAGCATTTCTCTGTTCTCTTTCTAGAGAAGTATGTACCTTAGTCTCACAGAGAGGAGCTGCGTAGACAGTTTGAGTGGTTGCGTCAGGGAGGCATGACCGTGTCGCAGTATGAGCTGAGATTTTCTGAGTTAGCTCGTCATGTCATCTGGTTGGTTTCGACAGATCGAGAAAGGATCATGAGGTTCGTTGATGGTCTTACTTATCAGTTCCGTATTCTTATGACCAGGGAGAGGGTATCTGGTGATACATTCGAGGAGGTTGTGGATATTTCCTGAGAGATTGAGTATGTTCGCCATCAGGAGCGAAAGGAGAGGGAGTCCAAGGGGCCTCGAGGATCTGGCAGCTATACTAGTGCTCCTTCGAGGGGCCAGTTTTAGCATAGCAGAGGCTGTTCATTTAGGCCTGCTCAGTCAGCTCGCCCAGGTTATCGTGGGGCATCTTCGAGTCATGGTTATCATGGATCTCAGTAGGGCCAGTCATCACTTAGTGCCCTTCCAGCTCATAGTTCATCCCTTGCTCTATCAGCTCAGGGTTCTTTTACGCCGAGTGCATCTGCTGGTCACTCCTGTGCGAGGGGTTCTCATTAGTCCCCTTCTCCAGCACCTAGGAGTTGTTACGAGTGTGGAGATATGGGACACATGTGGAGGTAGTGTCCTCACCGTGTTTCTAGTTCATCCCAGCAGAGGGGCCAGCCATCAGCTTCAGCTCCACTTCCTCCACCACCACCCGCCCAGCCAGCTAGGGGTAGGGATCAGTTAGCCAGGGGTCGCCCCAGAGGGGGAGGTCGATCAAGGGGCGGTCATGCCCTTTCTATGCTATTCCAGGCAGATCCGATGCTATTGCCTCAGATGCTGTCATTTAATGTATTATTTTAGTCTGCCACATAGATGTCTTTGTATTATTTGATCCTGGTTCCACCTATTCTTATGTGTCATCATACTTTGCTCGCTATTTGGGTACTCCTCGTGAGTTTCTTACTTTATCTGTTCATGTATCTACCTTGGTGGGCAATACTGTTGTTGTAGACCGTGTGTATTGGTCGTGTGTGATGATTATTGGGGGTCTGGAGACTCGAGTTGATCTTTTATTATTGAGTATGGTGGATTTTGATGTCATTTTGGGCATGTATTGGCTATCTCCATGTTGCTCTATTCTGGATTGTCATGCCAAGACAGTCACATTGGCTATACTAGGTGTGCCACGAATCGAGTGGCGAGGTGTGACTAATTATGTTCCTAGTAGAGTGATCTCTTTCTTGAAAGCCCAATGTATGGTTGGGAAGGGTTGTCTTTCGTATCTTGCCTTTGTGAGGAATGTCAGAGCTGAGGCTCCCAGTATTGATTCTGATCCAGTTGTGAGGGATTTCCCCGATTTATTTCATGCAGACCTGTCGGGCATGCCACCGGACAGGGATATTAATTTTGGTATTGACCTAGTGCTGGGCACTCAACCCATTTCTATTCCGCCATATCGTATGACGCCAGCGGAGTTGAAAGAGTTAAAGGAGCAGCTTCAGGAGCTCCTAGATAAGGGGTTCATTCGGCCTAGTGTGTCACCTTGGGGTGTGTCGGTTCTGTTTGTGAAGAAGAAGGATGGCACTATGAGAATGTGCCTTGATTATAAGCAATTGAACAAAGTAACAGTTAAGAACAAGTATCATTTGCCTCACATTGATGATTTATTCGATCAGCTTCATGGAGAGAGGGTATTCTCCAAGATTGATCTCTGTTCAAGTTATCACCAGTTGAAGATCAGGGATTCAGATATTCTTAAGATGGCTTTCAGGACCAGATATGGTCATTATGAGTTCCTGGTTATGTCTTTTGGGCTGACCAATGCCCCAACATCGTTAATGTATCTGATGAACAGTGTTTTTTGACCATACCTTGACTCATTTGTCATAGATTTCATTGATGATATCTTGGTATATTCACGTAGTCAGGAGGAGCACGCGGAGCATTTGAGGGTTGTGTTGCAAAGATTGAGGGAGGAGAAGCTTTATGCAAATTTCTCCAAGTGTGAGTTCTGGCTTAGTTCAGTGGCATTCTTGGGACACGTGGTGTCCAGTGGGGATATTCAGGTTGACCCAAAGAAGATAGAGGCGGTTCAGAGTTGGCCCAGACCGTCCTCAGCTACTGAGATTCGTAGTTTTCTTGGTTTGGCAAGCTATTATCGTCGGTTTGTTCAGGGATTCTCATCTATCGCATCGCCCTTGACCAAGTTGACTCCGAAGAGTGTTTCATTTGTATGGTCGGACGAGTGTGAGGAGAGCTTTCATAAGCTCAAGACAGCTTTGACCACGGCTCCAGTGTTGGTTTAGCCATCAGCTTCAGGTTCATATACAGTGTATTGTGATGCTTCGAGAGTAGGGATTGGTTGTGTGTTGATGCAGGAGGGTAGAGTCATTGTGTATGCTTCTTGTCAATTGTATCCCCATGAGAAGAACTACCTCTCTCATGATTTAGAGTTGGCTGTCATAGTTCACGCATTGAAGATTTGGAGGCATTACTTGTATGGCGTGTCTTGTGAGGTATTTACTGATCATCGCAGTCTTCAGCATTTGTTCAAGCAAAATGATCTTAAGTTGAGGCAACTGAGATGGTTGGAGTTGCTTAAGGATTATGATATCACTATATTGTACCGTCCGGGAAAGGCCAATATAGTGGCTGATTCTTTAAGCCGAAAGGCAGTAGGTATGGGGAGTTTCGCATATATCCCAGTTGGGGAGAGACGTCTTGCGGTTGATGATCAAGCTTTGGCCAATCGGTTTGTGAGGTTGGATATTTCAGAGTCTAGTCGGGTGTTGGCTTGTGTAGTTTCTCGGCCTTCTTTATATGATCGCATCAGAGAGCACCAGTATGATGATCCACATTTGCTTGTCCTTCGGGACAGAGTTCAACATGATGATGCTCGAGATGTGACCGTTGATGATGATGGGGTGTTGAGGATGCATGGCCGGATTTGTGTGTCCAATGTAGATGGGCTTTGGGAGTTAATTCTGAAGGAAGCCCATAGCTCGCGGTATTCTATTCATCTGGGTGCCGCAAAGATGTATCAGGATTTGAGGCAACACTATTGGTGGAGAAGAATGAAGAAAGACATTATGGGATTTGTAGCTCGATGTCTCAATTGTCAGCAGGTGAAATATGAACATCAGAGACCGAGTGGCTTGCTTCAGCATATGGTTATTCTTGAGTGGAAGTCGGAGTACTCACATTACTCCCTGCACCATATGTGCTGATTCAGGCATCGCTGGTTCCACTCCTGAGTGCTGATTTCTCCAGTTCCAGGCGGTATTCAAAGATTACGAGGTATTTGTTTGTGTCCGCAGCCTCATGTCTCTACTCTATCATTTTTGTCCCTTTTCAAACGTTTGTAGTGGTTTATGACTTTAGCAGACCTGTATTATGGCTATAGATGCTCGTGACTTGTGACACCCCGGTTAGGATTGTGTCGGGTTGGATTTCTACATTTGTTATATGTACTTCCGCTATTCAGTAATATTAAACCATGTTTAGACTATTTTGTGTTGTTTAACTATTTAAAAATGAGAATTTGATTCAATTGGCTGGCCTTGTCTTCACATAAGGCGCCATTACGACTGGGTTCGGGGTTAGGGTCGTGACAGTACAAGTTAAAATCTATTACTAAAAGAGGGTCACCCCAAAGTAAATGGACATGTATAAGGTTGTACATAGGTCGGGTTGGTTCAAATTTTCTAATTATATAATCAAACCAATTGTATCGGGTTATTAAATCTAAAGGTCAAATCAAACCAATAAAACTCAAATTTTTCAATCTCGGTTTTCTCGGGTTTTTCAGGTTTTCGAATTTTTTCGGTTTTTTTCTTCATAAAGTCTTCATAGCACAAAATATAGAATTTATGCTCCAAATATTTCTTTAATCCTAGTAAGATAGAACTATATAAGGAATTTTCAATAAAATAACATAAATATGAGATGAGTCATTGCATTGTACTAAAATATTCAATAATAAAGATAATAAAATAGCATAAAATAAGTATTATTAATAAGTCCTATTGAAAACAAACACAATTTAAAAGTCTAATAAGTTATGCATTTTATCTAAACTACGGAAAAAGCTAAAAACTAAATATCCAACACTATTTTCATTCATAGTACAATTGAATTGAATGTATTTTATTAGCATTAATATTAATTTGATATTGATGTAGGATTTATTTGAGTTACTAACATTTATGAACTATAAAACTTATTGGGTCATCCAAAAATTATAAGTCCAAACTTGAAATAATACGTAAAAAGATAAAACTATGAAAAAGGTTAAGAAATATTTATAAACTATACTATTATAAATATTTTTATGTGGGAGTAGTCAACAAAGATCTTCTCCACCATGCTCTCAGTGCACGTTAGCTAATCGTGCGCCGAGTGTGGCTGCCATGGCTAAAGGGCGAGGAAGAGGTAGGGGAAGACCACGAAAACAACCTAAAACACCAATTGCAGCCATTAGAAACCTAGTTACTACTAAATTGATGGATGGAGAAGATATACTGAAAGTAACACAACCAGTATCACCGGAGCTAAGCGATATGGAAATAACAACGATACCTAGCTTAGAGAGGATAGAGAAGCAAAATGTCAGCTTGGAGGAACAAGGAATGAGGGAAATTGAACATAGATCTGAAGGTGAAATTAATGGAACAGTAACGAAGGGGGAAAAATTGGAGATCCTAGACAAGGTAGATCAAAAAACCCAGGATGAGGAAGATAAGGAGCTAAGGGCGGAACAGAGCAAACATGCAGAGGTAGAACCCATAGATCGAAGGCCGGAATTGAACAAGTGGTCGAGTCTGTTTCGACAAAATAGAGTGGCTACTCATGGAATAGCTTTGGAGTTCATACCTCCACAGATCATTGATGGTCAACCAGTGGTGCCGCTCGAGGTACAGGATGCGAAGGAAGAGGAGGAGAAGTGGTGTGCAGCAGTGATTGCCTATATTGTGGGTGAAAACCCAGGATATAACATTATGCGCAGGTATATAGCTCAACATTGGTTAGATATTGTTGAACCAGATTTGTTTCTTCATGAGGAGGACTATTATATCATAAAATTTCAAAGTATGGAGGATATGCACAAAATCCTCTATACTGGCCCTCATACCATTAGAAACAGACCAATTATCCTTAAACCTTGGACTCCTGATTTTGATATAAGTAAGGAATTCTTAACTGATACACCTTTGTGGGTGACTTTCCCTAAGTTGCCAATGAGTTGCTGGGGAAATGGAGCTTTGAGTAAGATTGCAAGTGCAATTGGAAAACCTTTGTTTGCGGATGAATGTACAACTAAACAAACAAGGATATCATATGAAAGAATGCTGATTGAGGTGAATGTCACTAAAGCCCTGCCTATGGAGATCAAGGTAATGGATCCTAGAGGAAGGACATTTCAGCAGACAATTGAATATGAGTGGAAACCAATGTATTGTGATAAATGCCAAGCCATTGGGCATATTTGTCAGAACCAGCAAGAAGTTAAGGAGCAAAGGGCAATGCAGCCATAAAGAAGAAGGAAGGCTAAGAAAGTTACATATGAATGGAGAACAAAAAGGCCTATAGCTCAGGTGGAAAGAAATGATAAGAAGGATAATGCAGCAGGGAATGTGGAGGGGAAAAGTGATACCCCTCGCAAAACTACAGAGGTGAAGAAAGGAGTACAGCAAGAAGAAGTGCAGATGCAACATCCAGACAGAGATAATGGGAGCAATAACAAAGAGATGCTGGAAAAGAGAAAAAGTGTGCTAGAGTTCAATTTGGAGAACTTCCCTATGTTGACTCCAAACTCTAACAGATACAACTCAGGAAAAGGGTCTCCAAGTACTAGTGGTACCAAAAACCTGCCTCATGATAGAGGTGGGGATCATAGAAACCAATAATGAAGTGGTTGATTTGGAATGTGAGAGGTATTAATAAATGGTACAAGAGGAAGGAGATGAAAAATTACCTAAAAAACAAAAATATCAAGTTGGCAGGGCTTATAGAAACTAGAGTAAAGGAGAAAAATGAAACAAAAATAAGGCAGTACATAGTACCAGGATGGGAGGTACTAAATAATTACAATGCAGCAATGAATGGTAGGATATGGATCTTATGGGATCCTAACTGGTATGATGTGAAGATGATCAAAGCTGAAGCTCAAGTGATCTACTGCAATGTCTCAAAAGTGAATTCTGATGAGATTATTGCATTTACAGTAGTTTATGGCTATAACACAGGTGAGAGGAGAAAGCAACTGTGGGAAAATTTGAAGGAGATAAATCAGCTGATAAATACCCCTTGGATAATTGGAGGGGACTTTAATGTTGTGCTACAGTTACAAGACAGGAAACATGGTAATCTAGTGACACATGCTGAAACTCAAGACTTTAGTGACTGCATTCATGAGTTAAAGCTAAGTGAGCTAAACTGGGAAGGGGAATATTACACCTGGTCAAATAAATAGGAAGCTGGTGACAGAATTTGGAGTAGGATTGACAGGGTTTTTGGAAATTATGACTGGATGTTACAATGGGGACACATAGCCACTGTGTATGATCAACCTTTCATCTCATATCATGCTCCCATGAGTATATATTTCAATGAAATCCAGAGAAGTAGAAGAGTGCCATTCAAGTTCTTTAATATATGGGCTAAACATGACAATTTTTTGCAGGAAGTGAAACAGATTTGGAGCCTCAAGTTACATAATCATAAAATGAAGAATATATGGTTGAAGCTGAAGGAATTGAGAGAAGTATTGAAAAAACTTAATGTGCAGGAATTCAAATTCATTAGAAGGAAGATAGAGTTAAGCAGAATTGAACTTGATCAACTCCAGCAAGGTATTAACTTAGACATCAATGCAGAAATACTACTAAAAGAGAAGGAGATAATAATAAATTTAGAGAAATGGAGTATGATAGAAGAAGGGGCACTAAGGCAAAAGGCAAGGGCAAAGTGGATAAAACTGGGAGATTCAAATACAAAATACTTCCATGCTGTGATGACTGAAAAGGGACAAAGAAAGCAAATCACTGAGCTACAAGCTTTGAATGGTAACAGATTAACTGATAATGAGAGCATTCAACAAGAGATTGTAGATTTGTACAAGTCTCTGATGGGAAGTGCAGCTAATGTGTTACCTAGTGTAAGCACGTGATTTTTGCACTATATGAGAATTACTCCCAAAAATTCAAAATAAAATAATTTTGTGTCGTTTGCAATTATTGTGGATTTTATGTTATTTTTCTTTTATTGTTTGCACTTTTGTGTGTGTGTTTATGTGTTTAAATTAACGAAAAGTACAAAAAATATGTCGAATTTTGCATTTAGGATTTAACTTACAATTAAAAGTAATTAAGTTTGTTTTACAAAAATGAAAAAATCACAAAAATATGTTTTTTATATTTTTAGCATTTAATGTCCAAATTGTGTGATTTTATTTTAATTGATGTTTAATTTTGTGTGATAATTATTATTAGGAGTTGATTAGTATTTTAAGTTAATTTTTGATTTTATTAATTTAATTTAGGATCTTTAAGTTTAATTTTGGAGCAAATAAACGAAAAGAGAACAAAAAATAGAAGGAAATTCGGATTGGGCCATCTTTCAATATAAACAAATGTCACACCTCCTTTTTACGCGCCTGCCCCGGAGGATAAATGTACAAGGGAGTTTTTCCATTTAAAGTGACATTATTCGAAATGAAATTATTTATTCAATTTCAGAGTCGCCACTTGGGAAAGGTTTGGCTTTTGGTGTCCAAGTCACCGGTTTATCTTGAATCCCAAATCGAGGACATTTTCGACTTTCCAAATGAAGTCTGCGAACCAGAAAATCTAAGTAAGGAATTCTGTTGACCCGAGGGAAGGTGTTAGGCACCCCCGGATCCCGTGGTTCTAGCACGGTCGCTTAAACTATTATATTTGGCTAAAAATCTGATTTTAATACATGTTATCCTATAGTGCAATTTATTATTTACCGCTTTATTATTATTTTTTATGAGAATTGCGACGTTGTGAAAATACATCTCGAACCACGTCACATCAATGTACCCATGGCTATTGACATATTTTGACTCCGTCGAGATTTGGATTTTGGTCACAGAAATGTGCACCCGAGTTTAAGAAGATAAATTATTAAAAAGTGCGCCTAAAGTGACTAGCGCGTTATTAACTTTGAGGAAGGCCGTGAAATTCGCTAAATGGCATATCCTGAATTCTAGGTATTTTTAGTATGCAATTATGAGGGCCCCGTAGTTTGTGCGTTTTATTTGGCGAGGCTCATCGCATTTATTTTTTATTTATTTAAAGGCCGATCCTAAAGCAACTATGATCTTCGATCTTTGAGCTTATTGTAAAGATGAGAGTTATAGAAATTATTGCAGACATATGTATTTATTGGCTATGATTGCAGTCACAGGTAGTTGATGGCTAGTAAATGAACATAACCGAAATTACTTCAAGTCCATTTATTAAACAAGAACATGATTCCATGTTACATGATTTCAAGGCTTAACTATTGATCAAATGCCAATTAATAAAACAACTCAGAATAGAAATTTACACAACTAACTAAATATTATATGATATCATCCAAAGACTCAACTAACCTTATTTTTATTTTTTACACCTTAACACCATTAGTTCCCTTACTCAAATTAGGTGTAAGCTTTTGCAGACACTAACCAATCAGTATTCAAGCATACCATAAACGTTGATTCATGATTTCAGTAGTAAACAAACCAAACTAGGCAAATAACCGAGCGACAAAACCCAATATCTCAATGGAATACAAATAGAGGCCTACTGAGATTCGGCGTTATACTACCACCACTAGCTAAACCAACTAGATTACTAAACACATGGAAATACATCTAATTAATCTAACAACATATTATTTAACGATCCACATTAGTTCGAGTACGTTCCAATTCACACAAAGTAAATACAATTGGAATGAGTCTAAACAAATACAAACTATCTATCATTCATCCTATCACTACATCTTAAACACAGATACTAAGAAGCAGGCAGATTTGCATTTCTCAATTCATTTCAACTCCAGCTTCAAATTCAAACTTACATCAACACATGGTTTCGGAAGAGTGTACCTGGAAATGTTTATGACGGAGGAAGAAAAGGAAGTCAGCAGTAGCAAATCAGTAACAACAATGGCAACAACAATAGAAACCAATCCTTAAAACAGCCAATGCGATAGCAACAGCAACAATATACCCCAGTAAAAGATTTAAAACCATTAAAGATTCCAGCAGCGACAAAATGGAAAGAAATAACAGTCCAGAAATGACCCAACACCAATTGTAAAACCAACAGCAATACCAACTTAAGACCAAAAAACTTCAACAGTGACCACCAGCAACTAATTGAACCCCAAAACCTTTTAAAAATGAACTAGGAACACCTGAGTTTCAATGACACCGTAACAACATTCAAACGCTGATTTATCAAAGATACTGTCTTAAATTCTCAGCTGAATCCTACTTCAGGTATTTTCTCCCCGACTGAACCTTCTGTATTTATGTGTGAATATCAGAATCTCTCTCAAAAAATTTTAAACCCTCTATATCTTCTCGCAAATTTTCAGAGTGTCCCCCCTCCCTCCAAAATGTCTAAGCCCCCTTATATCTTTTTAAACTCTTTCCCTTTCCTCATTTTAGGCAACTAGTGGACACTAATTTGACTTATTTTAAGCCTTAAAAACAGAAAGTTGTCCCCCCACCACTAGTTGTCTCCTTAACTATTTAATCCCACTTATCCTTGTCTCAATTAAGTCCGCTATTAAGCCTTAAGTATTCAGCAGCCCTTAAACAGCTATTCAAGTGATTTAAATCCCCAAAACACCCCTGAAAATACTGCATTCACTACCTATCAGCTATATCAATTCACCTAATCAATCAAATAATTTTAAACAACAATTAACCTAAACTAATTCTTGATTAAACAGTAAACTGAATCTACAACAGCTATAACCAATACAACTTATCAAATTCAATCAGCAATTAAAGCTGGAACTTTAGATTGTATCGAATAGCATCAAAGTAAATACCAATGAATCAGAATTTAATCATATTGAACTATGTATATATATATAAAAAAAATTAACTGACACAGACATATGGGAATAATCAACTATATTTGGAACACATTACAATTCTAAATTAACCTTAAGCAAAAAATGTAGAAACACTGAAACTAGACTGGACTGAGCCCTGAAGTTGAGAACAAAACAATCGCCACAAACAACTTGACGAGGAAAGCTGACTTCAGATATGAACAGATTAACCGACAACACTATTTACTCCATTCCACAGTTTCAAACAACGACAATTGACAGCAAACAGAAATAATTATGCAACTGGACCAAATAAAAGGTCTGATGGAGAAGAGAGGAACAAATAATGAAATGACGAATTCATATAACACTTAATCAAAGAACAATCACAAGAGAAATACAAATAAGAAAAAGAGAAGAAATACCTCAAAATTATAGGCTTAAACTTCAATCCGTTCCATTTAAAAGACTTCGACTCGAACTTTTGAGGTCCAAACGGACCTTAATCGAGTGTGGTCTGGTGGTTCAAGGGTGTGACTTGGGGAAGGTTTAGGGTTGGCGCCGCCACTGGGGTCTTGTGGCGGCGGCTAGGGTTCTTGGCTCAAAATCTTTATTCGACGAATTCCAGGTTGATTCGAGGGGAACTAGTGGTGTTCTAGTGGTGAGGGAGGTCCAAAGGTGGCATGGTGTTGATTTGGTGGCCATTGGATAAGTTGGGATTTCTGGCTGATTTTGATCTGATATTCGAAAAGATACATAAGGATT
>MU705103.1:0-24288 GCA_026770625.1 Nicotiana glauca
AAAGAAAGATAACACACAATCCATTCAAATGTGATAACAAAACTATTTTATTTTATAATTTTTGGGAGTAGTTGTTGCGAGAGCAAAAATCACGTGCTCACAAGGTTCAAATATGTAAAAATAAGACAAAAATAGATATAGCCAAGTATAACAGTTATTCTAAACTCGAATTCTTGAACCCTTGAACAAAAGTTTTGGGTTCTTATCCCCAGTAGAGTCGCCAGAGCTGTCACACCTCTTTTTTTACTACCCTGAGGGTATATAGGAGTTTTTTCAATTTAAGTGACATTATTCAAAATAGGATTATTTTATTTTAATTTTTTCAGAGTCGCCACTTGGGATAATTATTTTGGTGTCCCAAGTCACCGGTTTATTTTTAAAATTCCAAATCGAGGAAAAACCGAATTATTTAAAAGCGTGCGAAACCAGAAATTCTAGATAAGGAATTATGTTAACCTGGGAGAAGGTGTTAGGCATTTTCGGGTGAAGTGGTTCGAGCACGGTCGCTTAAAGTATTAATATTGGCCTATTATCTGATTAATACATGTTTTAAACCTAGTGCATTTTAACTTTATAAACGCTTTTATTTATTTAAATCGCTTTTAGGATTTACGGAATTATTTCTTGAACAAGTTACGATTGTCGCACACTTACCGTTTTTGAACACATCGCAAACCACGCTACATGAAATGCACCCGCGATTCGCGACATGTTTATTTTATTAGTATTCGAAGTTGTTATGATCGGGTCACATGAAATGCACACTCTAATTGGGGATTACATATCGAGACTATGCCACGGGAGTCGTACCCATAGTCACAATGATTTATTATAACACACGCCTAAAGCAAACTATGAAATATTCTAAGTGTTTTCTACACTAGTTGGTATTAAGCTTCCTCATAGTTAACCTCAATAAATCAGTCAATGAAAACGATTTTTGATCATATTCTCTTATTAATTGTAAAGAACTAGCATGTTAAAATAAGAATCAAAATAGGCAGACAACATAGCGAAAAGAACAAGGGGAGCAAGAAAACCAAATTCAACTGTTTCTATGCAAATCACAATATAGCTAGGAACTATAATTTGTTTCTTAAACTGAATCTATGAAGAAAATGACAAAGTCTACCTCATCAAAAATCTTCTAGTTCCCGCGGTTCCACAAGAATATAGATAGGCTTTCCCTTTAGCCTGCTTTGACCCTTGACCTCTGGCACTCCGATAACGCAACCACATTCAACCACTTCAGCTCCCATCCGTTCTAGAAGTTTAATTGCAGCAGAGAGCGTTCCACCGATAGCTACCAAATCGTCAAGTATGACTAGTTTGTCCTCTTGTTGTATAGCTCCAACATGCATCTCCAAACAATCTTTCCCATACTCCAGTTTATATGATTCTGCAAGTACCTTAACTCGCAATTTTCTTGGCTTGCATAAAGGAACAAACTTTGCACCAATGGCTAGAGCTACAGATGGACCAAACATGGACTCTCTAGCTTCAATTCCAGCAACAACAGAGATGTCCACGTCTTTGTACCTGTAAGCAAATTTATATGCACAATGAATCGGTATAGCAGAAAAACAACAACAATTTCCTTTGAAGGCCCAGATTTTTGGAAGATCATCCTTTTTTAGATTTGAAATTGCTTTTCAATTAATAAAACTTCAGCAATTATGACAACTGAAAATCGAACTTCCAATTGATGAAATTTCCAGTAGTACACGGATAGAAATCGAGCGAACGCTCTATAATATCCAATTTTTTTCTCATTTGTTCAAAGAGAAGAAACGATGATTCCAGATCTCGACGGCGACGAACTCGAACACCTTCAAACTCGATCGAATCCCATAATTTGAAAAAAAAAATTTGAACTAAAAAGGGAAAAAATAGAAGATGTATCTTTGAACTTCTCAATCAAATGTGAAAACTAAAACTCGGATTAAGAATATATTTACCGGATTTTTCTTTTGAAATCTAGGCCTCATGGATACCTACCATACATACTCAGTTTGGGTACTCAATGTAGAGCTGAAAGAAGACACCCACAAACTCAAAACACGCAAATTTTGTATCCCTTTTCTAAGATTCAGAAAATGCTCGAGCTGGAGTAGTCTTGATCGACTTTTATTCAACTAAGGACATGAATTTAGACCAAGAATTGTATCTGTGTCTCTGGGTATGCTGAAGGAGAAAGGGGACGCTGGTTTCAGGGGTGGGGTATTGGAATTGGGCATGGTTTAAAATTAGTTTGGGCCATTTTAGGAATTGGCCCAATTTTAAAGAAACAAGACCAAAAATATAATCTTCCTAATTTCCTTTTCTTTGTTTTTTTCTTTTCCTTTTCCTTAATTAATTATTATCCTAAATTAATCTATTTTTTGTAGAAATTAATTTTTTTAATTTATTTTTAACATTAAAACAACTAACGTAACTTAAAACTAAAGAAAAATACTAATTTTAAAGGCAAAAATCTAAATATGTAAAAATGACTATTTTTTTTGTGATTTTTTGCTAAGTAAAATTAATTTCTACATGCAAGTTGAACCTAAGATGGTATGAAATTAAAATATGGCAATTTTTATGATTTTTTCTATGATTTTAAAATATTAAAAATGCATGAAATGCAACTAAATAAAGAAAAACTCCTAAAAATCAATTAAAATTATTTTGGTCTATTCTTTAGGAGTTATTTTCATGTAGGGCGAAAATTAGGTGCTCACAAGAGTCTTTAGGCAACTGCTAGGGTACAATTTCTGAACCTAAAAAAGGGGTTTGTTTGATTCTGCATATTCACTATTTCACTTAGATATCCTGCTTTAGGACGTTGTCTAATAAAAGACCTTAATTGTGCGAATTTTTGCCTTTTAAAACTTTAGGGGTACGTCTAAAACCACCTATAGGCAGAGGTCCTAACTCCCTCCAGGACCATTAAGAATGGACGGGTAGCAGCACGCAATAGGAATCGTTGACCAAACACTCGCTTTGCATGACCAATAAGGGGATGGGAAGTGTAGATATGAATATGATGACCGGTGTGCTAATGCCACGCGTAGCTCCTTTCCAAGGAGTAATTATCGGGCATTGTACTGATATGATCCTATAGGATAACCAACCTATAACCCCTCTTTACCAAATCCTTTCTTTTAAACTTTGTTTTACAACTTGTTCAAAACTTTATCTTACTACTTGAGTTACTCTAACGTGCTTACTTGTAACCTATTTGATTCAACTGTTTACTTGTAATGGACTGATTTGTGAATATAAGTTCGGCCGGGACCCACAGTTGTGGACCAAGAAGGGTGCCTAACACCTTCCCCTCGAAGTTATTTTGAGCCCTTACCCTAATCTTTGGTAATACAAACCAACCCAAGAGTTAATCGCTCTAGATGCCCTAACGCGCCATATTAGATGGATACTCTTCAAATACCCAATTCCTAAAAGGAAATGAGTCACTACACCCCGTGAATGTCGAAACCCGGACCTCTCTCTCCGTCAAAAAGGGAAGGGAAAAAGGGGGCGCGATATCATGGCGACTCTGATGGGGATAATTAGGCTCTTACCACAATGAACTTGCTCTTATAAATTAGTCCGAGCATGTTTTATCCCGTACCCTCTTCCCTTATTTTAATTTTTACTGTCTGTTTTCTTTTAAGCACTTATGGTTCTTTATTCTTGAAACTGACTTGTCTTATTATTTCCTTTTCCTATAACTATCTTTCAACTGTTAAATACTATATTTATTCTTCCTTACGTGAAAAATACTTGACTACATGTTGTTAACTTCTATATAAATCATGCTCCACATCATATTTCACTCGTGCATATCAAATCCTATATTAACGCTTTAATGAGTGGTTGCGCTCTTCCTATTTACTACCCTCAAATTCGGAAAGGCTTATTTGCGGTAAAACCAGTCAATCAGCGGTGCAGTCGATGGTTCCGTGCCTTCCCCCTCGAGTTGTCCGCTTGAGGATACTAGTCTAAACCCTCATAGAAACCTTACTCTGGTCAAAATTATGCATGCATCATGGTCAAACCTAGCCAGGTCAATTATGTTATCCGCATAATGATCCTTTAAGATAAACCTTATCCAAAGTCCATCGGGTTTTCCATAATTCCAACAGACACAACCACGTCCTGTGCATTAATTTGGAGAACTAAATGTCTATTTACTGATCATAAATGTATAAATAGTCGAGTCTGGTGGGGGTAGGGTCTAACCTTTTGTTTTGCAGGAAATAAAGGATGAGGTCCCCAGCTTCTGTATGGTTAACATACCCTCACTCTTGCTAGACTAGTGGAAGAATCTTTCATCGTATGATCAAATCAATGAATGGAAAGAAAGGACCATCAAGACTAGCGAAAAGCTAGAATATCTGGAATACAACCTGTTGAAATTAGAAGGAAAAGTGAGAAAAAGAGTCACCGACTGCCAGAATGTTGAGGGAAATGAAGGAAGACATTTAGCAAAGGCGTTTTTACTGATGAACCTGCACGAGCTGGAGGATTTGATGAACGAGAAAATTCAACCTGAGGAAGGCCCTTCTGAGACCAAATAGATTAGGTTTACTCGCTTTCTAAATGTAATAAGGCCAAGTGCCAATAATAACTCATTTTTATCATTAGTTTAGTATCATTTTGGGATTCGTCTATTCTTACAGTATGAAATGAAGCATTTGTTGACATTAAAAGTTCTCCAAATTTACTTGTCGCTAGGTCTATCTCGGGCACAACGAGGCTCCCAAATTAGGACGCAAATTTATATTTCCGCAATATGTGTTTAAATACTACAAACATTTCAAGATACCCACTAACTTGTCACATTTTGTTTTTGCTTATTTATTATTATTATTCCCATCCACTTAGGTTGGTTCGATCATACTGGCCTCATCAGCATATCACACTCGATCCAGAGGCCCTCCACCTCCTCCTCCTTCAAGAAACACAAAAGCGAAGGGAAAGCAAAGATGGACGACTTAAGTGGAATACGAAAGGAAAATGGAGAACGCAGAGACTTCCGACGGTCGCAGTACTCCGACCCCGAATGACCTGGTTCGAAGACTAGAACAAAGGATACTAGAACTGCAATGAGAACTTGAGCAGGTCCGCAATTTGGAAAATTAGTCATTGACCCTAAATGTCCTTGATATCCACCAATAGAACGCAAAGAACCCAACACCTTCTCAAAACACACAAAACCATCAACCACAAAATCCTACCGCACCAATACAATACGCAACTCCACCCCAAAACATCAATCCACTGCTAGCACCAATCCTACCACAACAACATCACCAACCAATTAGTACCCGCCAACCACCACCTACCACACTCCCCAAAATACACCACCACTTGTGCCCGATCCATAGAACTCCACCAATGACCACCACTATACCCAAGTTCCTAGCACCCATCAAAGCAACCCCATATACATGGAAACTATACCAAATTCTACCCAATCGAGTTCCTGTACACCGGAAACCATCGAAAAGGACCTGCTCATTAAGAACATGGCCGAAGAGCTTAAAAAGTTAACAAGTTGAGTTCAAGTTGTTGAAGGCAATAGAGGAATAGAAGGTTTGAATTATGAAGATCTGTGCATACAACCCGATGTGGAATCGCCGGAGGGGTACAAACCTCCCAAGTTTGAAATGTTCGATGGCACAGGTGATCCTAGGGTTCACCTAAGAACCTACTTTGACAAGCTTCTCGGGGATGGAAAAGATGAAAAAATCCGAATGAAGTTCTTTATGAGGAGACTTACTGGGGACGCGTTGTCTGGGTATATCATCCAAAATCCCAAGAAATAGTCCAATTGGGTAAGCATGGCATCAGATTTCATGGACCGGTCAGGTTCAACACAAAGAATGCACCGGATGTCTTCTACATTCAGAATCTTAAAAAGAAACCTACTGAGACCTTCCGTGAATATGCTACTTGTTGGAGGTCGGAAGCGGCCAAGGTCAGGCCATCCTTGGGCAAAGAACAGATGAATAAATTCTTTGTCAGGGCATATGACCCGCAATATTACGAGAGGTTGATGGTTATTGAAAATCATAAATTCTCTGACATCATCAAACTCGGAGAAAGGATTGAAGAAGGGATCAAGAGCGGAATGGTAACGAACTTTGAGGCTTTTCAAGCCACGAATAAAGTACAACAGTCAGGTGACATATCGAAGAAGAGAGATATTGGGTCAGTAATGATAGCCCAAGGACCCTAAATCTCTGCTTGTCTATCAAACACCTCTACCCACATACCAACCTTCATCTCCTAGATACTCCCAACCAGCCTCTATCCACCATACCTACAACTCCCAACCATCCCACTTCCAATCACCACCAGCTCGTCAAAATTATCCGAGACCATAACCAAACTTTGACCGCAAGCCACCCAGGCAGTATACCACCATTATCGATCCCATTCACCAATTATATAATAGGTTGAAAGCCACCGGTTATGTCACTCTTGTTCCCACTGTAGCGTTAGAAAATCCATCCCAGTGGGTCAATTTGAACAAGACTTATGCGTACCATTCCGGTATGAAAGGGCACACCACTATTGAGTGCCTGACACTGAAGGATTAGATCCAAACGCTAATCAACAACAAGGTCATACAAGTAAAGGTGGCTGCCCCTAATATCCGCAACAATCCCCTCTATAATCACAGAGGTGATGGTATACATGTGATAGAGACAAATGAAGAATGGGACCCTGAGGGGTCGATCGGGCTTATTCGGGAAAGCGATGACTCTAAGGTCGCAGTCACATTTACCCCCATTGTGGTTCAAACTCAGGCACCAATCGAGGTTAAGGTAACTACACCATATCCATTCGAGGTAGAAGTGGCTCCGCCCGCAGCCACCCCCACTCCATTTGAAGTAGAAGTGGTCACACCCTTCATTGTGACAATGTCAACCACACCCCGATTTAACTCAAAAGTAATACCTTAGGATTATGTCGCTGAGGCTCGACGGAAAGGGAAGGCCAGGGTAGAGGAATATGACGTGGCATAGGGAATGACTAGGACCGAAAGAGTCTATACACCTGAACACCTAGGAGGTTCAAGTAAGGAAGCCACTACATGGCAACATATTATTGAGACTGGGCTAGATGACCTGTGGAGAAAAGTACAGGCAAAGGAGTATTTTGTTGTTGACCACCTGAACAAAGTCCCTGCTCAGATATCTATCCTATCACTATTGCAGAATTCCGAGTCACACAAGAACGCCTTAATGAAAGTGTTGAGCGAGGGCTACGTACGCAGTAACATCACCGGCGGAGAAATGGCCAACATGGTTGGGCAAGTACTAGAAAGCGATAAGATCATCTTCCACGAGGATGAGCTATCACCCGAGGGACGGAATCACAATCGAGCCTTGCATATTATGGTACAATTTGAGGATAAGTTCATTGCCAAGGTCCTAATTGATTGAGGTTTGAGCCTAAATATTTGAAGGTTGGACAAAGGTTTCCATAAGATACGGGTAGGAAGCATGAATGTGATGGCTTTCGATGGGTCCCAAAGGGCCACGATCGGGGAGAATAACCTTTGTTTGCAAATGGGGACAACTTGGTTCGATGTTGAATTTCAAGTACTTGACATACCAGCCTCATATAAACTTCTGTTGGGCCGGCCATGGATCCATGCTGCTGGAGTCGTGCCTTCCACGCTACATCAAGACATGAAGTTTGAATGGAACCGCTAAGAGGTAATCATTCACGGAGATGGAAGTAACCCCATCTACACTAATCAGACCATCCCGGCCATTGGACATAGAAGAAGGCTAGGAGGTGAAACCTACCATTACATCGAACGGGTCAATGCTGTCAAAAAAACAAGTGGTGGAGTAACAAGATATAAAGCAATTAGCATGGTCTGGATTTGAACCCGACAAAGGATTGGGAAAGAACCTCCAAGGCATCACCAAACCAATACAGCTGAAGAATCATAGTACTACCTTTGGGCTCGGATACTAGTACACATGGAAAGAATATAGGAATTGGTCGCCTCCGTAACGCGAACCATATTACCCCCTTGAGCATCCAGTACCCCGTCTAGAACAAGCTTTCCACCAGTCCGACATAATATGGGGAACTACAGAAGAAGAAGCACTAGTTAGGCTGAAGGATTTGTTCTTGGAAGATGAGGATATGGATTGCAGTGCCATAATTGAGGAGGAGGAGGAAGAAGGCTTCACCATTCAGACTGCAAAGGGAGTTGTTCTCAGAAACTGGACCGCCACACCATCCCGATCCCGCCGAGTCCCTGGGTAGCTTGGCAGAATTTATAGCCGTTCTAGGCATTTAAAATTTCCAACAATTTTGTTTTACGATTCTTTTGTTTCAAAATAAATGCTCGATTCATCGAGCGGAGCTTTGTTTGAACAATTTTTCTCAGTTTTAATCAAATGCATTTGTACTTTATCATTATTCATTACTATTTTTATACTTTTCCCTTCTACAGTGTTATTATTACTTTTCCTGATGAAATAGTGACTGTGACATGTAATAAGGCAACGCAACATGAGAATAGTGACTCGGAGGAAGAAGAAGAGATACCCGAGAAAATTGTCAGAGAAGTTGAGAACAAGCCTAAGTCCAATCTGGACGAGACCAAAACAGTAAATTTGGGAGACGCCGAGACCATCAAAGAGACCCGCATCGACATTCACTTGTTACCAACAGAGAAGAAAGAATACATCTATTTTCTAAAGGAATACGAGGACATTTTTGCATGGTCGTATGACGATATGACCGGTTTTAGAACATCTATAGTGGCTCACAAGTTGCCTACCAATCCCATATGTCCCCCAGTTAAGCAGAAACTCAGAAATTCAAACCAGACATGAGTTTGAAAATCAAGGAGGAAGTTACAAAGTAGATCAAAGCCAAAGTTCTCAGAGTGGTTGAGTACCCAACCTGGTTAGCTAACATTGTGCCAATTTCGAAGAAATATGGAAAGGTCCGAGTATGTGTTGATTATCGGGATTTGAATAGAGCAAGTCCCAAAGACGACTTACCACTACCAAATATACATATCCTGATCGATAACTGCGCCAAGCATGAACTCCAATCCTTTGTAGATTACTTCGCAGGTTATCACCAGATCTGATGGATGAAGAAGATGTCGAGAAGACAACTTTTATTACGCCTTGGGGTGTATACTGTTACAAGATAATGCCATTCGGTCTGAAGAATGTTGGGGCTACTTACATGAGAGCCAGGACAACCATCTTCCATGATATGATACACAAGGAAATAGAGGTATATGTGGACGACGTCATTATCAATTCCCAGAGGGTTGCAGATCACATAGCAGACTGGAGGAAATTCTTCGACAGGCTCAGGAGGTACAATTTGAAGTTGAACCCCGCAAAGTGTGCATTCAGGGTTCCTGCAGGAAAGTTATTGGGATTCATTGTCAGTCACCGAGGGATCGAGCTAGATCCGACTAAAGTCAAAGTTATTCAGGAGTTGCCACCACCTAAGAGCAGAAAAGACATGATGAGTTTCCTAGCTCAATTACATCAGTCGGTTAATAGCGCATTCCACAATAATATATGAGCCCATCTTCAAGATGCTGAGGAAGGACGCCGAAATAAGCTGGACAGAGGATTGCCAGAAAGTTTTTGACAAGATCAAGAATACCTGTCCACACCGCCAGTTCTGGTCTCGCCTGAACCAGAACGACCTTTGCTACTTTATCTATCCGTGTTAGATGGAGCCTTCGGATGTATTTTAGGACAACATGATGAGACAGGAAGAAAGGAGCAAGCCATATATTACATGAGTAAGAAATTCACACCTTATGAAGCACATTATTCTCTGCTTGAACGCACTTGTTGTGCTTTGACCTGGACATCTCAAAAATTGAGGCATTATTTATGTGCCTACACTACATACCTCATATCCAGGATGGATCCCCTGAAGTACATATTCTAAAAACCCATGATGATTGGAAAGTTGGCCAAATGGCAGATACTGTTAAGTGAGTTTGATATCGTCTATGTAACTCAAAAGGCAGTCAAGGGACAAGCATTGGCATATCATCTTGCTTAAAATCCGGTTGGAGGAGAATACGAACCCTTGAAAACGTGTTTTCCTGATAAAGAAGTATCATTCGTAGGAGAAGACATTGCTGAAACATATGATGGTTGGAGAACGTTCTTTGACGGAGCCGTAAATTTCAAACGAGTAGGTATTGGAGCGGTTTTGGTGTCAGAAATGGGTCAACATTATCCCGTATCTGCTAAACTCATATTTCCCTGCACCAACAACATGGCGAAATATGAAGCCTGCAGTATACTAGGGCTCAATATGGCAGTCGGCATGAACATTCACGAGTTGTTGGGTATCGGTGATTCAGATTTGCTTGTGCACCAGGTACAGGGAGAGTGGGCCACCAAGAATTCCAAGATATTTCCATATCTGCGCCATGTGCATGAATTGAAAAGTAGGTTCAAAAAAATAGAATTCCGACATGTGCCCAGAATCTAGAATGAGTTTGCCGACGCATTAGCCACCTTATCATCCATGATACAATATCCAGATAAGAACTATATCGATCCCATCCCGGTAAGGATCCATAATCAGCCGGCATATTATGCTCATGTTGAGGACGAAGCAGATGGAAAGCCTTGGTTCCATGACATCAAGGAGTACTTATCATAAGGAGAATACCCGGAGTATGAAAATCACATTAAAAAATGCACACTCCGGAGATTGTCAAATCATTTCTTCCACAGCGAAAGAAACTTGTACAAAAGAACTCCGAATTTGGGGTTACTAAGGTGTGTTGACGCAAAGGAAGCTTCTAAGCCACTTGAGGATGTGCATGCTAGGACCTGTGGTCCACACATGAATGGTTTCATCTTGTCCAAGAAGATACTCAGGGCCGGTTACTTCTGGATGACCATGGAGACGGATTGCATTCAGTATGTCCGCACATTCACCGCCTGGGGAATGTATGTTATTGGTCCAATTGAGCCCACTGCTTCAAACGGACACAGATTTATTCTGGTCGCCATCGATTACATCACAAAATGGGTCGAAGTTGTGTCTTACAAAGCCGTAACCAAGAAGGTCATCACAGATTTTATCAAAGATCGTATTGTCTGTCGATTCGGAGTTCCCAAGTCCATTATTGCAGACAATGCCTCCAACCTGTACGTGATCTGATGAAAGCTATATATGAATCTTTCAAAATCAAACACAAGAATTCCACAGCATGTAGACCTCAGATGAATGGAGCCGTAGAAGCCGCCAACAAAAACATCAAGAAGATACTAAGGAAGATGGTAGAGAACCACAAATAATGGCACGAGAAGTTACCATTCGCCTTATTGGGATACCGTACCACAATCCGCACATCAACTGGGGCAACTCACTACATGTTGGTTTATGGTACCGAAGCTATCACCCCAGCCGAGGTGGAGATTCCTTCTTTTAAGAATCATACAGGAAGCTAAACTCAGCTATGCAGAATGGATTAGAAGTCACTATGAACAATTGGCCCTTATCGATGGAAAGAGGATGAATGCAGTATGTCACAGCCAACTTTATTAGAACAGAATGTCCAGAGCTTTCAACAAAAGAGTCAAACCAAGACAGTTCGCACCAGGACAGCTGGTATTGAAGAAAATCTTCCCACATCAAGATGAAGCCAAAGGGAAATTCTCTCCCAACTGGCAAGGTCCGTACATGGTTCATAGGGTGCTAACAGGAGAAGAACTCATACTTGCTGAAATGGATGGAGAAATCTGGCCAAAACCGATCAATTCAGACACAAGCAAAATATAATATGCTTAGATTATTTACATTTCCTCATCTGATGTAATTGAACTACGCTTGACCTGATTTCCGTTTAAGAGGGGATACGTAGGCAACCTTATGGGTTCGGTAATATCATAATAAAATTCTAATTCCCCCCAAAGAAAAGAAACTGGGGCAGAATTTTGAGGAGGACCCTCAAAATTCCAGAGTAAGTGCAGCCAGCGCCAACACATGTCAGACAGTCAGAAATCGGTTAAGAAACTAGGGCAGAATTTTGAGAAGGATTCTCAAAATTCCGAAAGGGGTTCAACAAGGCCTATTGTCTGCAAACGGTCGAAGACCATCTACCAAACTGGGGCAGAATTTTTAGGAGGACCCTCAAAATTCCAACATAAAGAGAGCTGCAATGCCTTTGAAATATGTCACAGTCACTAGTTCATCAAAATTACTTGATATATCAATACGCTTCCAAAATGATTCTTTTTTTTAATCAATAAATGCATATATTTCGAAATATCTATTTTCATAATGGTCAAGTGCCACCCAGGGGAACTCGAAAGTCTTTCAGAATGGAGCAAAGCAAAGCCAGCCAACAGAAGCACGAACCAACCTCCCCCCACAAAACTTACAATTTTTCTTTGAACGCAGGCACATCTGACCTAACGGTAACATCCACATAGAAAGGTCGCTATCAATCACCGAATACATCTCTAGCTAAGACATATGCTACCCTTATTTGCTTCTTGCTCTTTGCATGGGTCTAATTCTTGTCCCGCATATTTGCATAAGTCTAATCCTTGACTCTATCCTGCATGAGGCTAATCATTGCCTCCCTATTTGCATGAGTCTAATCCTTGACTCTATACCTGCATGAGGCTAATCTTTGCCTCCCCATTTGCATGAGTCTAATCCTTGACTCCATACTTGCATGAGTCTAATCCTTGACTCCATACTTGCATGAGTTAATCTCTGACTCCATATTTGCATGAGTCATACTTGACTCCATACTTGCATGAGTCTAATATTTGACTCTACATTTGCAAGTGTCTAATCCCTGACTCCATATCTCCATAAGGCTAAGCATTGCCTTCCATTTGCATAGGGACTAAGCTCCGTCTCTCTTTGCATGAGGTTAAGCTCTACCTCCATATTTGCATGAGGCTAATCCTTGTATCCATATTGGCACGAGGCTAATCCTTGTCTCTATATTTGCACGAGGCTAATCCCTGCCTTCATGTTCGCATGAGTCTAATTTTTGACTCCATATTTGCATGAGGCTAATCCTTGCCTTCCCAATTTGTATGAGGCTAATCCTTGCCTCCCATCTGCATGAGTCTAATCCTTGACTCCATAAGGCTAATCCTTGACTCCATATTTGCAAGAGGCTAATATTTGCCTCCCCGATTTGCATGAGGCTAATCCTTGCCTCCCCCCATTTTCATGAGTCTAATCATTGACTCCATGAGGCTAATCCTTGCCTTCATATTTGCATGAGGCTAATCCCTGCCTCCATATCTGCATGGGGCTAATCCTTACCTCCCCCATTTGCATGAGTCTAATCCTTGAATCCCTATTTGCATGAGGCTAATCTCTGCCTCCATATTTGCATGAGGCTAATCCTTGCCTCCCGGATTTGTATGAGGCTAATCCTTGCCTCCCCCATTTGTATGAGTCTAATCCTTGCCTCCATAATTGCATGAGGCTAATCCCTGCCTCCATATCTGCATGAGGCTAATCCTTGCCTCCCCCATTTGTATGAGTCTAATCCTTGACTCCCTATTTGAATGAAGCCAATCCCTGCCTTCGTATTTGCATAAGGCTAATCCTCGCCTCCCTGTCTGCATGAAACCAAACAATGTCCCTTCTTGCATAAGTACTGCTCAACTTTTAGTACTGCTCATTTTCTTGCGATCGGGCTAAGCTCTGTCCTCCATTTCACAAGACTAAGCCTTATCTTGTTACATCATATTATTGCATATCATGGGCTAAAATATTGCCAATCTATCCAAAGGCGTCATAGTCTAAAGGCATCATCCTCATAGCCAAAAGACACAATGCCATGGCCTAAGGATCCCTCGAATTTGCATATCATTATTCAAAGGTGTTATGCTTCGGAGGCACCATCTTCGTGGCTCGAGAACACCATTTCATTGCCTGCGAATCTCTCATAAAGAAATTCATGGCCCAGGACGTCATGGTCCAAGGACGTCATCCCTAACCATCCAAAGACAACTTTCATAGTCTAACGGGAACTTGCATCATGTTTAAATTTATGCACCATATACGCTTGTATTGCTCCTATTTGTAGGTAACCCAGCGAGAAACGACTATCCCAGCGAGAGCGTTCCCGCCCCAGTTCTCCCGACCATATAAAAAAATAACCTCTTCCATAAGACCGTTCATTCATCCGGCCCAGATGCTGCGTCCATTATTGTAATGACTTCATCGGTATACTTCGCCGATGGATCCAGAACTACATATGGCCTGATTCCTATAAGACCAGGGATATGTAGGCAACTCTAAAACCAGAGTTCGGCCTCCGTCTTTCAAAAGATCCCATCGAGTCAAAATTAGCCATCATTTCTTTACCTGAAAACTCTTTCATCCTTTCCGATTAAAGAGGGGCAGTTGTTGATACCCAATTTTCACTGTATATTTTTAAACATGCAAAATAGCATATATATACACATATAAGCATGAACAAGGTTTTTATAATTTTTTATAATTTTAAGAGTTTAAATTGATTTATTTTCTCCTCTTTTATTCATAAAATCCCCAATAATTATTTTTCAAACTATTTTTATGATGATTTATTCATTTGATTTCTATACGTATACCAAAATATAATTAATATAATTTTTATGCATTTTTATAATTATATTTGGTATTTTTTTCAAGCTAAATCGCATATAATCTTAATGTTAGCCCATTTTAATGTATAATTATATTTTATATACGTAAAATTGGTCCATATATTTTTAAAATTTTAATTATATATTTTAAACATTTTGGTATAGAAAGATTACTTTCAGAAACTATTTTATTATTTATTAAATTAAAATAGGGAAAATTGGCTATTTAAATCATAACTAGATTTGGCTTTCAATTTTAGCCTAGTTGAACCCACTCCTAGCCCAATTTCCTACCCAATTAACCCAACCCAGACCCTATAAACTCCTACCCAAACCCGAAACCCATATACCCGGTCTAATCCTGACTGTTGATCTGGGAGATCAACGGCCCAAACGAGTTCTTTCCTTTTTTAATCCTAAAGACCACTAACCCTATCTTATTTCTGAGATTCTGCCGCCCTCAAACTCTCTCATATCATCTCTTCTCTCAACCTAACCGTAATCCCCTTCAATCTCCGCCTTCTTCTCCGGCCATCTTCGGCCATCTCCGGCAACCACCTTTCAACCCCAAGCCTCTAATAGGTCCTCCATCGCCTTGCTCATCATCTCTGAGGCCTTCAAAGGCCCTGGGCCATGCCGATTTGGATCTAGGGTTTCTGTTACTGTTGTTCATGGCTTCTCCGGTGTGATTTTGGACAAAATCACACCATATTTGTTACGATCTTCAAAGTTTATAACAGGTTCTTCCGTTTCTATCTGGATTTCCTCTGAAACCCTAACTTTGTTTGAATCTCTTAGATCTGTGCTATTTTTAACGATTTAAGTCTGTTCCTTTCTATGTTTTACACTATTCTCAAACTTCTTTTGAAAATCATCAACTTTAAGCCGTTTTTGTTTTCTTTAAAGTTAGGGTTTCTCAGAGTTCTTCTACACTCATTCAAACTGATTTTTTCTTTATGTTTAAACCTTTTCCTTGCATATCTTGACTTATTCTATGTTCCTACTACTTTTTCAACTCGCCTCTGTTAAAAGCCCTAATTTTTTTTAGATCTTCTTTGTCTTTGTTCTGTGTGTTAGCCTGACTACTTGATTCTTGTTAAGATTCTGTGTTTACCATGCTTCGAATGGGTTTTACTGAGTCTTTAACCTACCTATATCACCTCTATGTGATTGTATTCATCTTGAGTGTTCATCTCTTGCCTCTTTCTGTCGATATTGCTGGCCTTGCATGTTTGCTACGTCTGTTTGATCTTCTCTATTTATATTTTAAAGTATAGAATCATGACTCCCTCTTGATTGATTCTGATTTCCTTAATTGATGGTTTGATTGAAATATTTTCTTTTAAAACCCTAAAATTCTACTTGTTTGTTTAAATTGACTAATTCCATTACCTTATTTGCTGTAGTACTTTATTTTTACTGAATCATTCCTTAATCGAAGTTTTATGAACTTAGTCTTAATTGGCTACCCTATGCTATGCTTACTGAGCTTTGATTTTTTCCTTATTAATCATGTACTGATCCTTCTTGCCTTATATTCTACCGCTTCTTACCGTTTGAATTAATTCCCTTAACTTAAGGGAGTACTTCCTCGATTTTCTAATTAATTGATTATGAGTTCCTCAATTATTAGGCTACTATGATTCTTACCTTAGTTTACTACCTATTTTCAACTCTAAATACTCTAGTCTTTCACTAACAGAGACGAACACTTGGGTTCAAAAACTATCTCTCATACTTTAAAAATCTCTGATCTCTCTCTTGTGCTATTTTCTATTTCTAGCCGACTGCAAGCTATTTGTGCTCTATTGTTCTTTTCATTCTGCTTACTCTGCTCTTCACTGGTATGTCCTAGTTTCAATTCAAAGTTCCAACAACAACATGATTCTCTTATTGTTTCAGTTCTTCTTGTTTCTGGTTTGCTTCTATTTGTGGTTCTGTTGTGAAACTTGTAGTTAAGAACATATTACTAGCATGTTATCATGTCTTCCCCCTTCCCTTTAGATTAGTATATACCCTTTATGTGTTTTTCTGAGCACGTCCTATCAATTTTCTCTTACTTGTTGTATATTTACCATACTATATCCCATGGATCCCAAATCCCTATCACCCCTCTATGTGGTTATGTTCTTCATGCTTGGTTTTGTGACTATGCCAGTGTCAGCTATTTTTGAGCATGTCTGAACCAGTCCTAGACCTTGATGGGTTATGTGTTTGTAACCAATTGTGCTATGTGTCCCAAACCCCTTGACCCCTGTGTGTGACTCTTAAATTTATTTGGTTCTGTAAACTAGCTGTGTTTGGACTCTGTTAACTATTCCACTCTTTTTTTCAAACAATCTCTACTGAATTGCTTGGCTTTTGTTAATCACAGTTTCTTACTAAACCCCTTTTCAACTTATGTCCATCACATCTCACTCTGCTCTTAATCAATAGGTTCTGCTCCCTCTAGTATGCGTACTGCCTTGGGATCCTTTGAGAGCCCTCTGAAGTCTGGCATACTGAGGCTGGCCTTTCCATACCGCACTTGTTCAATTCTTGGTTGCTATGTCTAGGTGTAAGCACTGCCCAGGATCCTTGAGATCCTTAAGGAATTTGATGTACCTAGACTATGATTTTGTCTATGGAACTGAGGCATATGAGACCATTGGAGGCTTTGGGAAACCTAGGCCCAGTTGAAGGCTCCCTATAGAATAGCTTCTTGATTTTCTGTTTTCATTTATCTAATTCATTCATTGGTCTGTAATAATTTGTAAACAGATATTGGGGTATTTAGTGAAAAGGGGTGGATAGATACATATTTGCTGGGGTAATACGGGTAGAAATCCTGCTCTTAGGACTTTATCTTTTAAAGTTTGTTTGTTCTATATAGAAAACATGCTCTTAGGACTTTACTCTTTGAATCTGATTGCTTTGTCAAATAGAAATCATGTCCATAGGACTTTACCTTTAAGTTTGTTTACTCGTCAAGTAGAAATCATGTCTATAAGGTTTTACATTCTGTCATGTTTCAGAAATCATGCATATAGGTTCCAAGAAATCATGTCTTAAAATCAGTTTAATAATAGATACCATGCCTATAGGACTTAATTCAGATATAGTTATAAGGAGTGCTTCTGTATGTTGCCATATTAGAAAATCGACTAAAATCAGTAATACACCTAGATATCATGCCTATAGGGAATTCTACTCGCAATTCTGTCAGTCAGTCTGATTTTGTCTAATAAGTCACTTGGTCACGCCTGGTTCGTTTTAAATTGGTCTTATTAAGTATTAAGCATTTCCTGGAATAAGTTCTTCAAAACTGCCCCAATCTCATTAGATATCATGCCTATAAGTATTAACGGAGCCTATTTCAAAAATCTGTTTGTTTCTGCATTACTATAGATGTTAGTATCCTGCATATAGGCAAGCCTCCAGGGCATTTTCAAAAATTGTATTCTCTGAAACCGTCTCTATTGCTTAACACTTTCTGATCCTAAAAGGCTTTAAAATGAGTCTTTAGGCAACTGCTAGGGTATAATTTCTGAGCCTAAAAAAGGGGTTTGTTTGTTTCTGCATATTCACTTAGATATCCTGCTTTTGGACGTTGTCTAATAAAAGACTTTAATTGTGCTTGAGTCGTGCTGCTTATGTGTTTGATTGAGGAGGAAACTCTGAGCCTTTTAAATTGCTCCCATTATGTGTGAAAGTCATGTATGCTTTTTTGACTGTCGCTTTAGAATTTTTGCCTTTTAAAACTTTAGGGGTACGTCTAGAACCACCTATAGGCAGAGGTCCTAACTCCCTCCAGGACCATTAAGAAGGGACGGGTAGCAGTACGCAATAGGAATCGTTGACCAAACACTCGCTTTGCGTGACCAATAAGGGGATGTGAAGGGTAGATATGGATATGATGACCGGTGCGCTAATGCCACGCGTAGCCCCTTTCCAAGGAGTGATTATCGGGCATTGTACTGATATGACCCTATACGATAACCAACCTAGAACCCCTCTTTACCAAATCCTTTCTTTAAAAGTTTGTTTTACAACTTGTTCAAAACTTTATCTTACTACTTTAGTTACTCTAACGTGCTTACTTGTAACCTATTTGATTCAACTGTTTACTTGTAATGGACTGATTTGTGAATATAAGTTCGACCGAGACCCACAGTTGTGGACCAAGAGGGGTGCCTAACACTTTCCTCTCGAGGTTATTTCGAGCCCTTACCCTAATTTCATGCAAACCAACCCAAGAGTTAATCGCTCTAGGTACCCTAACGCACCATAATCCGTTAGGTGACGACTATTCAATTACCCAATTCCCAAAAGGAAATGAGTCATTACACCCCGTGAATGTTGAAACCGGACCTCTCTCCCCGTCGAAAAGGGAAGGTAAAAAGGTGCGCGACAACGCGCGTGGTAGTGACGTCACATCTTGATAACCACATCAATCAGGATTCCGCAGGACGTGTCGCTCTCTCGATCTTGGTCAATCCGACGTACTCTAAAAACCAAAATTCTCCCACAACGAAAACGAATGACATCCACTTATCAAGGACGTGCAGGGCTACGACCTCAACAAGCGAAGAGACTAACTGTATAGGTACAAATTTGGTATCCACGATAGCGGATAAGCAGGACATAAGACGAGGTCGACCACGATACATCGATTGAAAGTTGTCCAAATAAAGGCCGACGACTAGAAGCGGGCAGCTGGGATAGAGTAACAGTTGCACATTCATCCATAAATCTCAAAGATTCCACATTCATATCAATTGCATACCTTTTCACGTCGTCAGAGAGAAGAGGCATCAAATCACACAATCATTGGGTGACAGTTCCTTTACACTATAACCATTGTCGTTTCTTGCATTTATTGTACATTTATGATATTACATATTTGGTCAATCTTAATATACTAAACTCACTAATTAATGCTCTTAAACGCTTCTCATTATACTTGAGTTTCGTTCTATTCGATCTAGGATTTATTAAGCTCAACTGAGATTCACCCCATTATCCTGTTACTAATTAATTTAGCAATTATTTGCTTAAACATATGTATATTGAAAAACTTATGAAGTACAAATAAGAGATTTAAAATTTGGTATCGGATGTGATCGAACTCTAATTTGAATTTCCAAAGTGCAAATTCTGGATTTGAGCCGTCAAAGAACATTGGATCAGTAGAACGCTTGAGTACTACATTGACAAATTTATTCATGATTAGATTATAACATAAATTTTATTACTATTATTTATTATGTTAAGAGTTTGTATTTTAGACGGTCCTTCACACAGAGTCCCAAATTATTATATAATGCAATTCTATACATCATATTAATATTATATTTGAGAACCCGAGTACAACATAAAGGAAGTGAAATTGTTTTTAACAAGTCACGTCTTGGTGGTAATATTCTTCCTTTTTTTTTAACTATTTCTCCTTTTCTTCTAAGTTCTATTTTTATAAATAACATTTTTCTACCTTTTCTTTTTAGTGCACATCACGTTATCCTTTCTTTCCAATGTAAGAGAAGGAACAAGGCCATGCATATGCCATACAAATAACTGAACGTAGGGTTAGGAGCGTACGAAGCAAGGCACAACTTAAACATTCCTACTATTTAGAAGCGGGAGTTGGGGCTCTTCGTCGTCCTGCTTCGAGGTTATTTTCGGAATATACCATCCTGCTTCAAGATTATTTTTGGTAATTTGCATTTTGAGTGTTTGTCACGACCCTAAAACCGACCCGGTCGTAATGACGCCTATCGTGAAACTAGGTCAGCTGACACAACTCCTCAATTTAACCATTTAATCAATAACAATCATTTTTAAGCGTTTAAGTAATAAGATATTTCATAATGTAAGTCTAAATGAATAGTGCAGAATAAATACACAAGCCCGAAATCGGGGTGTCATAAGTCACGAGCATCTACTAAGGTCTGAATACAACAAAGAGTCTAAAAATGCACTAATTATAGTCTAAGGAAGATAAGAGGGAGAAAGGCAGTGCTGCGAACGTTGGGCAGCTACCTTGCTAACTCCAATAACTCTACCACTAAGCAATCAACACCCGCTACCGAGTTTAGAACTACCTGAATCTGCACACAAGGTGCATGCACACAAAGTGCAGGGAGTAATGTGAATACGCCAACTAAATAAGTAATAAAAATGAAAGTTGAGCAGTAAGAAAACACGTAAGCCACGCCATAACGCTACAACAAATGCAGTACATTTCCAAAACAGTACAGAAATCATTTACTTCATAAATCATGCTCAGTTTCATTTAAACCTTTTAAAACAACTTTCAATAGTTTCAAACGAGTGATAAATACAACGAGTAAAAATGATAGAAACATAAACAGCCTCTCGGGCAAAACATGTACCATAAACCGCCCCTTGGGCATAATATCAACAGAACCAGTCCCTCGGGCTACCTCACAATCACTCGTAATCAGCCCCTCGGGGATAACATGAATCAAGAACCGCCTCTCGGGCAAAACAATGGATCAAGAATAGCCATCGGGCAACACTATGAAACAACAACAGCCCCTCGGGCTACATCATATCACTCATACCGGGTACCCGCATTCACTGGGGGTGTACAGACTCCGGGAGGGGACCCTTATGGCCCAAGCGCAATAACAGGCCATCTCATGGCACAATCAAACATGCTCTTGTCCTCATATCAATCACAAGCCACCTCGTGGCATAATAAATCAGGCCCTCACCCTCTCGTATATCACAAATCAGTACCACATGCTGCGGCGTGTAACCCGCTCCCATGATATCCTCACAACATAGGCCCTCGTCCTCACTCAGTCAGATCTCACTCAAGCCCCTCGGGCTGACAGTAAAATAATTACTCGGCTCAAAATCATTTATGAATTCAAAAGGAGTGAATAAAATCGAGTTACGAAAACAGTAAGTACATAGCATGACTGAGTGTAAACATTAAACCAAAACAGTGAGGTAAGACAGTAGTAAAATCCCCTAAGGGTCCAAACAATCGATACAAGGCCCAGACATGACATTTAGCCCCAAACACAATAATACTCTCCAAAATATAGCAATATCAAATAGTTTTCAAGTAAAATACGCGACTTAATAGTCGTACGGGATGGACAAAGTCACAATCCCCAATGGTGCACGACCCCACGCTCATCATCTAGCGTATGCGCCACCTCAAAGTAGCACAACGATGTGAAATCTGGGGTTTCATATCCTCAGAACAGTATTTACAATCATTACTTACCTCAATCCGGTCCAAACTCTAGCCCGCGATACCTTTGCCTCTCGAATCGGCCTCCGGATGCTCCAAATCTATCCAAAGTATATTTATACCATCAAAATATGCTAAGGGAACAAAGCCCTTCGAAAATAACCAATTTACATCAAGAATCCTGAAATTGACCAAATCCGACCCCGGGCCCACGTCTCGAAATTCGATACAAATTACAAAACTAGAATCCTTACATTCTCACGAGTTCATACATATCAAATAGATCAAAATCCGACCACAAATTACCCCTCAAATCTTTAGATTTAGGTCTCAAATTTCCAAGCCCTAACTTCCAATTTTTAGGCTTATATTCCACAAATTTCATGATTAATTACGTAGAAATCACATTAGGATTGAGTATTAAGTCCATAAATCTTACCTCCAAGTGTTTCCCCTTGATTCCTTTTTCAATCTTCCTCAAAAAGCTCTAAAATTGCCCAACAATGTTGAAACTTAGACTCAAAATCGCGGATATGGCCTTTTAAAACATTCTACCTAGCTGTTCAAAACCCTTCTTCGCGAACGCGGTCAACGACTCGCGTTCGCTAAGCACAAATTTGTGTTGACCACTTTTCCTTCATCACGAACACGAACACATGCACATGAAAGCAAAGCCTTATCTTCACAACTCATCGCGAACGCGACTACTCATTCGCGAACGTGAAGAATAAACAGACCTGGACCCAGCTGCTCACCTTTCCTCTACGCGAACGCGTCTAACCCCACGCGAACGCGATGACCACGAGCCTCAGCCCTTCGCGGATGCGGGACCACCTTCGCGAACATGAAGGCCAAATTCCACTACCTCACCTCCTAACCCTTCGCGATCGCGGGACATCCATCGGGAACGCGAAGGTAAAAAACTAGCAACATCAACAACAGTTTTTCTACAATTTCCATCAATATTAAATGATTCGTTCAACCACCCAAAACTCATCCGAGGCCCTCGGGACCTCAACCAAACATGAAAACATATCCAATAACCACATTCAAACTCATTCCAACCTTCGGAACGCTCAAAACAATATCAAAACACCAAAATCACATCGGATTCAAGCCTAAGAATTCCAAAAACCTTCAGATTCCGCTTTTGATAAAAAATCTATCAAACTTTGTCCGAATGACCTGAAATTTTGCACACACATCACAAATAACACAACGAACCTACTCCAACTTTTAGATTTTCATTTCAACCCCTATATCAAAATTTTACCTATCAACCGGAAAATGCCAAAATTCCAATTTCATCAATTCAAGCCTAAACCTTCCACGGACCTCCAAAATACATTCCAATCACGCTCATAAGTCCCAAATTCGAGATCAAATACAAAAAAGTCAAGACTAAGTCAAACCTTTCAAATTAAAGTTTCAAGCTGAGAATCATCCTTCTATATCTATTCCGATTAACCTGAAAACCAAAACCGATGATTTACATAAGTCACAATACATAATACGGGGCTATTCATGCCTGCAAACTGGCAAGCGAAGTGCAAAAGTTCAAAACGACCGTTCGGGTCATTACAGTGTTGTAGGTGTACATCGCTTTTGATCAATACGTGTGTGCTAGCTGCGTTCTTCAGTCCACTCATATCTGTCTTCTCTCTGTCTCTCTTGTTAGATTCACTCTGGCTTTGGGGTCTATGTTCCCATTTGTTTTCTCCCTTTAGGTTTGGAATTGAAACGGCATATTGTGGGCTATTGAATTTTTTCCTAGGTTTTTTTGGTATTCGAAAGTTCTTTGATGGAATGGAGCTCCTTCATTTAGACTTTATATTCCTACTGCTATACTTCCATTTTAATAGTTTCAAAGCCCAAGTTGTTCACACTATAGCTCTTGACACCAAAGCAAGACTAGAGTAGATGACCGTTGATAATACGATATTTGTCGCGACATCACAAATTCTAGAAGGTACATAAATTTTTGTTGTTGTAGAATTATCTATGTCTTCGGTTCCTTTCTTAACTTAATGTGCAACACATGTTGTCTTTTTAATATTTGGTGTCAAATTTCTTCGTCCGTCCAAGTTGCCTCAAAGTACAATCTCTGACAAGTCGTAACTTTTTGGAGATTTGAGAGGGCTGCACTAGGGTGTTCTTTGGGGATTTTGCCCTCTTCTCCTGTGTCCTCCATCTTAGCTGATCCCTATAGTAAAAAAAAATTAAATTTACTGAAAGTTACTGTAGATAAATTTTGCACATGCATATATTTATTGACTTTATTATTCAATTCCTTAGCAGTCAATGGTATTACTAAAAGATATCTTCTTTCATTTTCTGCCCCTTCCTAGAAGAATTCAAGTTAATGATCAATGTTATCAGTATTTACCTCTTTTCTTGATGAAAGAGGTCCATGCCGGTATCCTCAGTATCAGGGGGGGGGGGGATTTAGGG
>MU705106.1:5838-17218 GCA_026770625.1 Nicotiana glauca
AATTCCTTACCTAGGATTTCTAGTTCGCAGACTGTAACAGAGTCAAACTTTCCTCGGTTCGGGATTAATTCGGTGACTTGAGACACCATTATATTCTCAAGTGGCGACTCTAAAATTTTTAAATAACTAATCCCGTTCCGACCGTCCTTTAATTGGAAAAACTCTTTTTATTATACCCTTCGCGGGGTGTAAAGCCCTAAAAAAAGAGGTGTGACAAACTTCAAATTCTAACCAATTACGCCTTCGATCAAAAACCTAACCAAACCTCGTCTAAATGACCTGAAATTTTGCAAACACATCCCAAATGACATGACGGAGCTGCAACAACTTCCGGAATTCAAATCTGACCCTCGGATCAAAAACTCACTATCGGACCGGAAACTTCAAAAATTCAAACTTCGGCATTTTAAGCCTAAAAGAGCTACGGACCTTTAAATAACATTCCAAACACGCTCCCAACCCCGAAATCACCTAACAGAGCTAACAAAACCATTGGATTTCCATTCCAAGGTCGTCTTCACACTGTTCCGAATACAACCATTTTTAAACTCTTAAACTCTCATTTAGGGACTAAGTGTCCCAAACACTTCTAATTCTAATACCGAACGTCCCGGCAAACCAAAATAGCAGAAATGAACTTAGGGAAAGCAGTTAATAGGGGATCGGGGCATAAATTCCAAAAACAACCGGCCGGTTCGTCACAAAGCCCAAGAATGATTTAATAGCAAAGAAAGCAAAAAGACTATACAGGAGAGAAGAATCGATATTGGTCTCTCCAAAATCTCTGTCCCAGAGTATATACGGAGTTGATCAGGCAAAGAATGGGGGTATTTTTCGAAGAACCTGATGAAGCAAATTTGATTGTTTTTACGGAGTTCTATGTGAACTTCCCTAAACATAAGGACTATGTATGTACAGTACAAAAGAAGAGAGTGGACTTCTCCAAGGAGGCCATCCGAAGGGTGTATCTTTTACCGGAGTACGTGGAAGACCACAGGTAATTACTATTACATGTACAATAGAAAACAAAACATGTGGCACCTATTCTTTGAAACCATTTGTGTACCCAATAAGGAGGTAGTGTGGCTAAAAGGAGTGGCACAAATTTCACTCAGCTTAACTTACCTATGAGGGTAAGTGCTGGCTATACATTATTGATAACTATATTTGGCCTTCAGGCAAACCACTGAGGTGAACGGTCCCCGGGCTGCTTTGATTTAGTGCTTTATCAATGGCCACGATTTTGATGTGGCTCATGTCATTCAAGATGAGATGATCATGTGTTCACCTATTTAGAGGTATGGTTCATCTTCCCCTCATTAGTCATTTGGTTAAACCATGAGTCACATGTGCTGGAAAATAGGGCCACGAATGTCAAAGTCAAGCACGAACAGAAGTTTCAGGCCGATAAAGTTGTAATTTGGGAAAGAACATGCTGGGATTGTTGAGGCAGATATTGAGGAACCTTATGCACCCGACGAGGGCAATGAGGTGCATGGTGAGGATATTGCTGCTTCTCCACTACATGAACAGGGTGTTGGGGAACCTTTAGTCGGCGGATGGGATACGAGAATGAGTTCTTTTGAGCAAAAGATGGATAGCATGCATACTTCTATCACCAATTTTGGAGCTCGAGTGGATGCCCTTGCTACAAAGAATTCCAAATCCGAGAAGAAAATCATGGCATGGCTGCGTGCACTTGGCCGGTCTTGTCATATGGACCTCGGCACCGTCTCCGACACGGACTGACTTGTTCAAGGAATTTTCTCTTCACCTTTGAATTTTTTTATGTGTCATGGGGACATGCCACCATTTAAAGTGTGGGGTGGGGGATATTTGTTTGTTGTATGTATAGTAGTGTTATTTTTATTTTGTTAGTTGTAGTAGTTAGAGATTAAAAAAACCATAAAAAATTTTAAAGTTATGGATTTTTTTTGGATGATGGATATCATTCAAAGGGTTTCTTGGGGATTAAAGTCGAAAGAAAAAGTCAAAAAGATTTTCTTTTGTTAGGTAATGTATTAATTCCCCCATGGTTTTTCTTTATGTCACGCTTGTTTTCCAAGGGTTTTGATTGAACCAGATGTAGTTAGTTTTTATTTTTGTTAGGAGTAGGAACCTCAAGCTATGATTTGAATTGTAAGAAATATCTCTTGACTATATTATGACTTGAGAATATCGAGTGCTTTGGTTGTGATGCTTAGGCTCGGTCTTTGACTCCTTTATAAGTGTCTTAATTTGTATGATCTTAACTATGCTTAACTGCTTTGACTAGAGTGTCTTGATGAGTCTGATCCTGAGTGAGTTATGTGCCATATGTGTGTGAGGTTTTGTGTTATTCCGCGCATTGCATTTGATGTCTAGAACTTGCCCTATCTATTTGCAAAACGAAATGTAATATTATTCAGTCTTGGAAGTGATATAGGTATTTTTTTGTTTAGCCAATAATATATGTTTACCAGGCTAATTGTTATGAATCTTAGTTAACCCCTTTTAGCCTGTAATCCTAATTTTTTGGCAACCACAGTACAAGCGTTACCCATTTGTTTGAATTGACCATCGATTGAACCTTTTCACCTCTTGTGAGCACTTGAATAGTTATGAAATTGTAAAAGTTGAAGTGTGGGGTGTTTGGTTTGGCTTTTAAGTGGAACTATTGAAATAAGGAAAAAGGTGCACTATATTTAAAAAGTAAGAGCCACTTGAATTGAAAAAATAAAAATAAAATAGTTGTATTGTTGTGAAAATATTCCTTGATAGTGGTATCTGTTCATGTAATTGCGCTTGAAGAAGTAAGGAGTTAATGTAAATTGATGTAAAAGGTTGAGCTATGGTATGGCATAAGTTGGGGGCTGGAATGTTAAATTGTAAGAATTAAAGTGATTAGGGAGGTGTAGTCACTCTTATAAATGAATGTCTCCTACATATCCCGCAGCCTACATTACAACTTATTAAAGTTCTACTTGATCCTTGACTGAATGAGCCACTTAATGTTTATTGTATGTGGAACTACTCTCTATTTCTATGTGAGGGCACTGGATTCACGAAGGGAAGGTAAGGCTTGACCTCTATGTTAGAGTAAGTGAGCGGGTTATAAATAATGCGTGGTGCTTTTGAGTCAAATCTTGAGGTTAAAATTGTTATGATATTGTGCTTAATCCATTTTAAAGAGTCTCAGTGTGATGATTCATGAGAGTTGTTGAAAAAAGGTTGTATTTTAGGTGAAGTGTAGTTTGATTGCTCTACGACGAGAAATGGTTGACGTGTGAGGTGTTGATGGTAGGCTATAATTTCATATTTTACCCATTAATTACACTTTAATTCGCTGCATTTTACTAGTGTCTGAGCTTTAAATGGTATTATTGTGCTCTGAGTATGTGTTTTATGCCTTGTAGCAGAGATTGCAAGTTACAATGAGATTGTGGAGGTAATTCGAGGTATTTTGGAGCTTTGAAGTTAGATCAAAATCCCAAGGATTAAGTTAGGATCGTTTTCTGGGATCAACGGATAATAGTGCACTCGACGGGAAAAACAAGAGTTGAGTAGGATGCTCAACAAGGTGCACGACTGCGCATGACACCCCCCCCAGCGCGCACCTAAGCGTGCAAGTAAAGCAGGACCTGCCAGAGGTGTGCGGCCATGCGCGATCAGTCCTCCAGGTGCGCAGTCATGCACGCCCAATTCCGAAAACTTTTCCCAAGCCTATTTTGTAATTTCATAGGTGACTCCTTTTGACTTATATGAAGTCTAGCTCATCTAGATATAGGGGGATTGAATGTTTGAGCAACCTTTGGAGAGAGGAAGGTAAGGCAACAACGGAGACCGGAAATACTTGATCCAATTCATACAAAAAGGAATTTTTTGGATTTTTGGGAATTGTAATACCTTCTTGTTCTTGTAATACTCCTATGATGAATAACTTCTCCGCTATTGAGTAATCATTTTTAGGGTTATTGACAGAGGTTGTGAATTGACTATTGTTTTGGGTGTTAGTCTCTGTTAATTGCCCGAATTCATTAAATGAGTTGTTAATTGAATTGCACGGCTAATTGTGGCTTTACTTAATCGAAAGAGAAGTCGCATTTTTCCATATTTCTTGGGTTGATTATACGTCTCTCATAGGTAATCAAAAGAGCTTGGAGAGTTATCAATTAACCAGTTGAGAAGAATAGTTGAGAGGCGTTCTTTAAAAGATCCATCATTCACTGTAATTGTGCATATGTTCATGGGACCTGTTATTAGGTTTATTAAGGGAAGTCTCATTCATTTGAAAGAAGAATTTGACACCCTAAGGTAGCCTAATCATCTGTTGAAATTGAAGGAGTCAATAGAAGTTAAGAGTAAACATGACATAGAGTTACCCAGAATAATAGTTGATCACATATCTTGTCAAATCCTTTACTTCTCACTTTGATATTCAATCGGTGCTATTTAGTCATTAAATTTCCATTAGTTTCTTACGATCAATAATTTTAGTTTTATTAGTAGTCCATAGTAACATAATTCAAAGGTTTATTATCCCTGATAGTGTTGGGCTGAAGATTTATTAGAACATTGTTTAAACCAATCCCTATTGAGACGATTTAATACTATACCATCATTGACTAGCGAGCCTAAGTTTTATTCATCGGTTTTGTGCTCGTCAGCACTGGTCCCTGTAGTTGCTATTTTCTTGCTCTTTCTGTCTTGCTACTGTACAAGGTAACTACATTCATTTCCCTCGCACCTAGTTAATTTCCTATAATTGTTTTGATCCTCTCTGGTGTAAGGAACTTCAATAGTTGATGGGACAACCTTAATTTCATGAATTCATGGTCTTCCAAGGATAACGTTATATCCCATATCACCATCTACCAATTTAAACAAAATGGTCTTTCTTAAGCCTTCGGCATGCGTTGGCAGTAAAATCTCTCCTCGGGTCGTTTCACTTATTAGGTTGAACCCGGTTAGAAGCTTTATGGTTGTAACTACATTTCCGATTAACTTAGTTTGTTCCAAAACTCCCCATTGAATGATATTGGATGAACTACCTAGATCTACCAAGACACATTTAATTTTAAATTCTAAAACATTAAGCGATACTACCAGAGCATTGTTGTGTTGTAAAAGAAGGCCATTAGCATCTTCTTTCGTGAAAGTGATTTCATCATCTTCTTATTCTTCCACATGCCATGAGTTATCGATATCTTTGTCTCTTTTGCTGCTGAAAATATCTCTCCATTCACTTCATCACCCCAAAGATCATGTTTATTACTAGACGAGGTGACCCTACAGCCGGTTTAGGTTGTTCCACAACATCTCGATTCTTCTCATAATTAATTTTTGCCCGATCACTGAGAAATTCTCTAAGGTGACGATTCTTCAATAATGTTGCAACCTCTTCATGAAGGTATCGTTAGTCCCCATTCCTATAGCCCTGCATTCAATGGAATTCACATCATAGATTAGGATCCCTTTGGATAGGATCTGATCAAATTGGTTTTAGAAATCTTTCTTCATTAATGTTTCTCATAGCCGAAACCAGTTATACTAAGCTAACGTTGAAGTTGTAATCGAATAACCAGGGGTAAGATGAATCCTAACACCCCGATGGTTGCTTTTCATGTAAAGCTCCGCTACTCCGACCACGATCCATCCTTCTATTAGAAACAAACCTATCCGATGACAAAAATCCTTTATTTCCACACCCATCAACTCTTTTGTAAAGCTAAAAACGACTCTTGGAAGACCTCCTGTCTGTATCAAAATTAGTTTTGAACTTTTCCTGATTCCGATAGTGATTGAGACCCTTGGATGACACCGAAGAACTAATTTGATCATCTTCAATTCTATTTTTGATTCATAACTACTCTGGAAATCTGCCCATGTAGTTGCTTGAAATTCCAACAGGTTTTCCTTCAATATCCTGGAAGCATCGGAACTCAATGGATTGAGCTTTATGGTAAAAACTTCAGCTTCCAACTCAATTGGTATTGTCGGTAACAACATCCTTTCCTCTTGTAATCGAATTACGAACTCTCACAATAGTTCAGACTCTCATTCAGCAATTCTGAGTATATATGTTGTCTTTGCTTAGACTTTCCTTGTGCTCGCATGTGCTTTAATGAAAGAATTTGCAAGCATTTCAAAAGAGTCAATCGAATGCTGAGGTAAATATAAATACTATGTTAAAGCACCTTGCGCCAAATATCTTCAACAAGACAACTTCAATCTCGTGCAGGTACAAGTCATTTCCCTTCACAGTTATAGTGTAATTTGTGATATGATTTTATTGATCTGAGGTCCCATCATACTTTGGAATATCGAGCATTTTTAATCTTTTTAGAATTAGTTTCGGGGCTGCACTTGGTTTTAACGGCAACTGTGTATACTTCTTTGAATCTGGTCCACTCAATACCGATGGTGCTCCCGTGATCTGATCCATCCAAGCATGGAATTCTTTAGCATTTTGGTAAATTCGTTCATTCATTTCTCTCATGAATTGCGTGAGCTCAATTTTGAAAGGATCATTAGAGTTGTTGTCATTCTTGGATCCACTACTTGCACCACTTGCCTTTTTTTTTTATTAAAACTGAACTCCTCCCTTGAAGCTATGTTGCCGGTTCTTTGCACTGTTTGATTTATAGAAACACTAGGAGGAACTCGAGCTCAACCAAATACACCTACTTCAACTTTGTCATCACTCAATTTTTTCTTGAGAGATGATTCATTATTTTCCTCTGATGCGCTATCATAACTTTCCTTTGATGTCCATATCGTTAGGAGTTAGACATCTCACATGTTGAGGATTTTGTTTTTCTCAAACCGAAGTTGTTTCATCTCCTTCATTGCGAGCTTCACTAGATGAATCATCATGCTGAAACACATCCTCACGCTCGTTGTTTGTTCAAATCTTGTAAGAGTTGTAAAGATCATTAGCTACCAAATCTGATTTTTCTTTTACTAAAGAAAAGTGTCAAACTGCATTAGTAATAGATGAATGGATCAAAGTAATAACACAATTATCGATGCCCCGCGGTGGGCGCCAAACTCTTATCCATAAAGCTGTATAGTTGAATTTGTAATGTAGTTTGTAGACACGTGATATTTTGATCCACCAATATAAAATATCTATGGAAAGAAATAATTTATTTAAATAAATTTGAAGAAATTACAAGCATGACTGTGGGCTCAGCTCCTCCGGTGGCAATAATAAGAATAATATGAAGAAAAAAAAAAGAGAGAAAGAAGTTTTATAGAATAAGAGAAAATCTTGGCTTTTGAGTATTAGAATGTTTCGTGTCCTACAATGAATATGAATTCTCATATTTATAGTTCAATTCAAGGAGAAAATTGTAACGACCCGGCAGGTCATTTCATGGGTTACCTCTCTATTTCTCCTACTTTTGCTTATTATTGCTTTTTTATTAGTTCTATGTGTGATCGGGTTGGTTGGCTTGGGTTCGGAAAGGTTTTGGTAAGGTTTGAGACACTTAGCCTCTTTTAAGAAAACTTTAGTTGGAAAAATCAACCGGATGTTGACTTATGTGTTGGAGGGATCGGATGTGAATTTTGATGGTTCGAATAGCTTCGGGAGGTGATTTGAGACTTAGGAGCATGATCGAAATGTGTTTTGGAGGTCCATAGTAGATTTAGACTTGAATTGGCGAAAATGACATTTCAGCATTTTCCGATTGATAGGTGAGATTTTAATATAGGGATCGTAACGGAATTCCGAAAGTTGTAGTTGTTACGTTGTGTCATTTTGGATGTATGTGAAAAAATTTAGGTCATTCGAACGTGGTTTAGTAGACTTTTTGATCAAAAGAGTAATTCAGAAGATTTTGGAAACTTAGGCTTGAATTTGATGTGATTTGTTTTATTCAATGTTGTTTGAAGTGTTTTCAAAATTTGTGTAAGTTTGGATAGCGGTATATGATGTGTTTGTACTTTTGGTTGAGGTCCCGGGGGCCTCGTGGTGATTTTGGATGGTTGACGGAGAGTTTGGGAGTTTGGTGAAGCTGTAGATTATTCTGTTCTGTTGTTTCTGCACCTATGGATTGGGGGCCGCAGGTGCGATGCTGCATATGCAAAATGCCAGTCGCAGAAGCGAAAAAGGACCAAGGGAGTTGGAACCGCAAAAGCGGTCAATGAGTCGCACCTGCTATGGAATATGTGCGGGTTATGCGTCGCAGATGTGGAGTTTGGTGATTTAAGTGATTTGCGTTGAAGCGCACTTGGGACCGCAGGTGCGGGTCCAAAGGTGCATGTTTGGGATGACAGAAGCGGTTTAGCTGGGGCAGAAGGTATAAATTATTTCCTTCGCGATTTTTTAGTTATTCCACAATTTCTAAGCCGATTTTTTGGGCTTTTTAGGTGATTTCAAGGGGATTTCATTGAGGTAAGGATTTTGGACCTAAAACTCGTACCTATGGTATTATTTCATGGATTAGAGCTGTAATTAATGAAATTTAAGGGTTAAAAATTGAAAGATTTGCAACTCTTATGGAGATTTTAAATTGGTGATCAATCAACTCCTTCGTAATTATTCAGCTAAAAAGCGACGACTGTCTTTTTTATTGGTACCGCAATCGCCCTTTGGTGCTGATAATAGGCTATTTGTTAAGTTCAAAATTTTATTCCTTTCATTTTGTAGGATATCATGATATTTGATTTTGTTTTTGATTTTGTTATATATAAAAAAACTAGCCCTAGGCGCTTGTCTAGCGGATTGCCAAAAAAAATTGAATTCGATAATTTTCGATCTAACCCTAAAAAATTATCTTGAATCAAGCCTAAACATTAGGTTTCGAACTCATACTCCCATTTCACTCAAGAATCCGTTACACCCACTTGAATTTGATCACCCAAATTTCAGATAAAAAAAAAACCCAGCTTCCTCGTTGAACTCGTCAATACATGATTCAAGCATATTCGAGCTTACGACTTCAAATTTCGGCCTCGAATCAGAAGTTCAAACTCTGATAATGAAGAAATCAGAATTTTCAGAATCAAAATTGATAATGAGAACAAGGAATTCAAATTTTTTTGGGAATAAATAGTGAAGAACAATGATTGAACATATACAATTTCCTCTTAAAAACACGGATGAATACTAACTTTCTATTTTTGGATTTTTTTTGATATATATTTTTGAATTTTCTTATTTAGATGATAACAAAAATAAAGACCCAAGGATTGATAGAACAAATCGTTAACCTTCGCTCTAATGCCAAGATGACATAGAATCAGACCGAAAACACGTATAATACAAAAGTACCCTAAATCAAAAGGATAAAATATTAGGTTTAAAATAGGGGAAGATAAGAATTTAAAGATGAACTAGTTAAACCTCTTGAAATTCCTATGAAGAACACTAATCAAGGAAGAAGACGAATAAAAACTACTAATTAAGCTAAGTATGTAATTTAAAGTCAGAAATAATTATATTAATTAGAACAACAAATTAACATTCAAATACAAAAAATAATCCAAGATTAACTTATCATAGATAAGAAAACATGGTAAATAAAGAGAAGGTAAGATACCTCATGAACCTCTCAAGGTGTTTGTCAAACCATTATAAGCGTCTTTTCAAAATGAGAGGAAGAAACTATTTATATTAGGGTAATATTTGGGCAAAATGACCAAATTGTCCGTAAGCTAGTAAGGAATCTAAGTAGAGACAGATTATAAAACTATCCTAAATATCCTTAATTACCAATATAACCATACTTGATATTAATACTTTTAAAGCAACCCAGATTTTTGATGTTGACTTTGGCATGTATCACCATTAGATCGGTTTGTTCGCCAGAACGAATGTTGCACCTTGTTTTCTCGCAAAAGCGGGTTTCAGCATGTGACAACAATAACGAATTGGTCAGTTATTTCATGAGTTACCACTCCGTTTTCTAAATTTTTAATTCTTTACGTGTTGTTCAGTTGTATTTCATCGCATCGTGTTGGTTAGTTTGGGTTCATAGTGGTTTTGTAGAGGAATGAGACACTTAGTCTCTTATTTGGAAGCTTTGGTTGGAAAAGTCAACCATAAGTTGACTTGTGACTAAGAGATCTCGAAATTTTATTTTTATGGTTGGGATAGCTTCGTGAGGTGATTTGGGACTTAGGAGCATGATCGGAATGTATTTTGGAGGTCCGTGGTAGGTTTAGGCTTGAATTGGCAAAAGTAAAATTTTGACGTTTTCCGGTTGGTAGTGAAAATTTTGATATCAGGGTTGTAATGGAATTCCAGAAATTGGAGTAGGTCCGCTGTGTCATTTGTGATGTGTGTGCAAATTTTTAGGTCATTCGGATGAGGTTTCATAGGCTTTTTTATCGTTTGCGGAATTCGGAAGTTTTTGAATCCTAAGGCTTGAATCCGAGGGTAATTTGGTGTTTCAGCGATGTTTAGAGTGTTTCGAGGGTTGGTATAAGTTTGAATAGTGGTTTATGACTTGTTCGTATTTTTGGTTGAGGTCCCGGGGGCCTCGGGATGAATTCTAAAGATTGTCAGAAAGTTTGGAATTGGAGTTGAGCAGCTTCAGCTGTTGTTCCTGTCATAACCGCACCTGCAGATTGGCGACCGCAGGTGCGAGCCGCAGAAGTGGGAGGTAGACCGCAGAAGCGGCAAGGAACACAAGAGCGAGGTTTGGACCGCACCTGCGAGCTGCAGGTGCGAGACCTAGGTTGCAAATGCGGCGTCTGGGGATCTTAACAAAAAACCGCCGATGAGGTTAAGTTGACCACATGTGCGGTCCGTAGGTACGTTAATTTGTCTGCAGGTGCAGAAATGCTTAGGCAGAAAGTATAAAAGGCCATCTTTGTGATATTCAGCTTATTTTTCCATTTTTTAGACGGGTTTAGAGCTTTTTTGAGAGGATTTGAAGAGGTATTCAAGGGGTAACGCTTGGAAGTAAGATTTTTTAACTCAATACTCGATTCTATGGTGATTTCTAACTGATTAGGCATGAAATTATTGGGAATATAAGGGTTAAAATTGGAGAATTAGGTCTTGAAATTAGAGAGTTTTCATTGGGGATTTGAGGGGCCATTTGAGGTTTGATTTTGATGTTCTTGATATGTATAAACTCATGGGAGGATAAGGATTCTAGTGATGTAATTTTTATCGAATTCTGAGACGTCGGCCCGGGGGTCGGGTTTGGCCAATGTTGGCCCAAGTAAAGGTTAGTTTTGAAGACTGACAAAGGAACTCATGATGAACCAGGTCCATCCAGTGGTCCATCCCTCAAGTGCACAAAAACGGGCAGATTCAAGCATGCGGGTTTCACGTGAAGGAGATAAGCTTAACTTGGTGTATTTAATATCTCCTGATCGAAAAGGTTGCATAATTGATAAGGAGAAGGACTCCTTACTCAAAGAGAACACTATCCAAGATAGG